>JASANE010027615.1:0-18519 GCA_030248225.1 Trileptium ribeirensis
TATTTGGGGGTGAATACTAAATCGAAACATATATTTTTTCAGGCAAGTTCATTAACATGCTGATGTAAGTCACTATCAAAAGTGGCGTTAATAAAACGATCATTATTAGCAGACCATTCCACACCGTCCCAGTTAATATCGATATAATTAAAATCCCCAGGGTCATAGTTTGACAGGACATCATGCTGTATCAAATTTTGAATTGTCTGGTCTGTATCATTAGGTGCATTGTGGGGGCGATAATATAATGGCGACTTACCACCCCAGTTCAAAGTTACTGGACTTACCACCCCAGTTCAAAGTTACTGAGCACATAGCTGCTTCGCATCTTAGTTCAGCGGGCAACGATGCTGGCAATGGGTTTTGCGATGATTTTATATAAATTGTTGCACCACCTCCTCGGCGGTTGGGAGGGTCATAGTGAAACAAAGTGTAATTTTTACCTGAAGTTTCAGCTTTATCAAACTCTCGATTGCTCCACGTTTCCGTTACATAAGCAATATCACAGTCAACAGCAAATCTATAAAGTTCAAAGCTTGAAAGTTTGTTCATTAGGCTCCTCACATTAACAAAACGACTTTCAACTCCTGCTGAATAAATTGACTGTCAGCAAAAACATTATTAGAGCAAACAAAAGATTAGTTCGAAATATTGGCTTTAAAATACATATCAGAAGAAACATTCAGTAATGTCCTTGTATTCGCTAATACTGATCGTCCCCTGATTGCTACCGGGTGGCTCCGCAATTACGAAACCCCCACATGACCAGGTTTGGTACGGTTCTCTTTATCAATAGCACATTAGGTGGGGCTACGGTCTGCGTTTATATAAACTCCAAACAACTTATGATTATCATCTAGATACAGCAAGTTCTTGGCATTTGCTAATATCTATAACTTTTGTTGAAACGTACCCATGACTACCTTCAATTGAAGGGGCTTTGAACGTTCGGTCAATTCGTCCTGGAGCCCATCTGGCTTAGGTGCAACGCCAAGACGATAATCGTTTTAATAGACTCATTAATGTATTACAAATCACTAGCCTTTCGGACTTTACTTACAATGACTACTTTCGTTCGCTGACAGACCAGCTACTATGACGTTGCATTTTCGACGTTCCTGGTCCTTTAATCCAATGACAACTTTAATCCAAGTGTTTTTGGGACTTATGTCTTATTGCTTAAACGTGAAGCCGAAGAAGCACATCTCATGGATCAACAGCATGAACAGCCAGATTCTACAGCTACCGTCGATGATGCCCTCCAATGATTGCAGATTCGAAAGTCCACGTTGGATTCTAAAGAGACAAGATCCTTTTGCGAAATCGGTTACTGACATTGGTTGAGAAGTTTTATTCCAACTCTCACGTTCACAACAGTCAATAGCGCGAGCGGAATTGTTGGCTCTGCACGCTTTGATCGAATATTACTGGAAGCGATTCATTGTATAATGCAACAAAGTGATGTTGCTACTTTTGCTTCAACGAAGACGCTGACAGGTAAATGTTTCGGGGTCATGGGGTTGGCGAGGGCAGGTGATACCACCCTAGGGCATGCGGATCGCTATTTTGATACTGCGAGAGTCAATGCTCGACTCTCAAGCACAGATCGCAAACATCCTAGCTGATTTTCCTAGCTTTATCGCAATACAAACAAGGAAGAACAAAATCACCACACTCTCTCGATCTTTTCGGCGATTGGCGATTCTGTTGCTAGCGAACCAAAAAGTATTCAGAGAGAAACAAATTAATGCAAACTTCTGGAACGATTTCGTTCTATTACCGATCGTGCTTGGAATTGCCACAACCTTTTTCGTTAGGGTTATCGAATAGATGTAAAAACAAGCAATATGGCATGCTATTTAGTCATTTCTCATGCTGTAAATAGTGGTGTTGTTATGAACTTGATGATGCTGCGTTTAAACGATATGCATTTAACGAGAATTGGTTATAAAAAAGACATATTCAACACTGTGGTCGAATATTTACGAAGATTGACATTTATCGTATCCCGACGTGGGCTGCGAAACACAAGTAGTCCTATGTCCACAATTGGCAAAGAACCCTTAAAAACCACTTCCACACAAAAGCTGGGTCGTAACTTTATCATTCAACTAATGGACACATCGTCATCAGTTTTGTTATACAACAAAAATTATCGAAATCCATCCCCCTTATTATGAGTTATGGTGAGTTATAAAAACAAAAACTACCTATACAGACTATATTAGTTGTGGTATTTTCAATTTTGCGGACGACTTGAAACTCTGCCGACGGATCTCGAGGCATGATTCTGAAATGTGTACATGGGCTCTCCAACTTGATATTGATAGTTTAATGATTTACTGCAATACTAACTTGCTACACCAAAATCTAAACAAATGCTGTGTTCTCAAGTGTGGAGATGGAAACCCATCTGCGCAATACTTTATGAGTGATGAGCCAATCCGAGCTGTTTCTTCAACGCTGGACCTAGGTGTAACCGTCGCTCAATCCTTGAAAATGTCTTATCACTGCGCTTTTGTTGCCAACAGAGCTAGACGAGTCGTGAACTTGTTGCGGAGAATTATTGTCAATCGGAACAAGCATGTTTTCCTGAATCTTTATCGTAGCCTCGTGGGACCTCATCTTGAGTATGCCGTCAATATTTGGTCTCCACATTACCAACGTGACATTCAAGTAATTGAGCGAGTACAAAGGCAAGCAACAAAATTGATCCCATATATTCGACGGTGGTCATACGAAGAAAGTCTGAGATTTCTGGGTTTGCAAACGTTGGAAACTCGCAGAACTAGAAGTGACCTTATACTCATATTCAAATTGACACATAACCTAATTGATCTACCAGAATCGGCGTTCTTCAATGGAGGCTTCACTATTACCAGAGGCCACAATTATAAGCTGGTCCCGTTAGACACAACTCGGCTAGACTTACGCAAATTCTTCTTCAGCCATAGGGCTGTGTCACATTGGAACGCTCTTCCAGCCGATGTTGTTAATGCTACGTCAGTGTCGTCGTTCAAACTCAAGCTTCATGCGTGTGGTGCCTTGTCAAATTAATACATATTTCAATATATTTTTCATGTTATGTGGCCTTGCGCAAATGCAAGGCTGAAATTCTCCAAGGAAGAAGTTTTGCGAAAACAACGATGAAACTGCTCAACCCCTTGGAGAATAAAAGGTGCGTATATTCTTGATGCCCTGCACGAAATATAAAACGAAACAAATGAAGATTGGCTACATTCCTGAAAGTGGTTTCGTCACCCGTAAAACCCTTTAAACGCTAGAAAAGGTACGTATATATAATATAGTCACGTTGTATTTATGATTATAAAACCATGATTTATAAAATAAACAGACTCGTTTGAAACAGTAATATGCTGCAGAAATTTCGAAATATCTGCAAATGGTAGACAAAACATATTCGGGTATACGGCGGTACAGGAGTGGTCCTACAAATAGTGATGCAGCAGAGCTGTAGGTCCCGAATACCTGATCCCGGCTAATATTTTTTGCCGTTTATGTTGCTAAAGATGTGTGCGAACCACATGTACCGGCACGGCCGGGTTTGGGGAAGAACCCTAGAATACCGTTTTTGGCAATTTTAACAGAAAAGATGGGATCTTAAATTTAAGCGATCAACTAAGGGACACATCTCTTTTAGTATCCAACAAACAAATCTATTCAATTCCATACGCTCAAACATGTGTGATGATTAAGGCGATAGCCAAAACGAAATTTTCGTGATTTTTCCCTTTAGTCTCTCAATGGATGCTTCGTTTCAAAAATGAAGATTGTGTTTGCAACAAGATCATTTACGTAGGTGCTGAAACAGGAGCAAGTACGTTGCCTTGTGGTACGCCGAAAACTACCATGAGAGGATGACGCGGTGCCGTCCATTTTTCGTTCCAATGCATTTGGCTGAAACTGAAGAACTGTAACAGAATATTGTGAGACCTTAAGCGCTCAACGTCAGAAAGTATCCAGTTAGTTTCCAGTTGGTATCCAGAAAGTATCCAGATGGTTTTGTGAGCATTTGGGTTGGCAGTCGTTGGAACAGCGCGCACACAAAACCTGGTGCGCTACTACATCCAATTACGCTTGGAATAAAAATTGGGCTTAAGTATAATAATGAGGACAAAAAATCTTGTCCTCGATCTTCTAAGAAATCACCCTATGGGTGTTTTCTGGGCTTGGAACAAGATTCTGGAGTCAGTTTTTCAGTACTACACCCAGCAAAAATTTTTTGGGTTATGATTTCCTGACCTGAAAATTAGGGTCTTTCCCTTTATCCTCCCTCCAGGCAGAAATTGGTCAATTCTAATCAGAGCGATAATTTAGGTACCGATGGACTCAGCTCGAAGAACTGGCTCAGAAAACCATCCAATGAATTTTATAATAATATTTTTTCCATTTGTTTAGTTCCCCCTGGGTATATACCTAAAACTTTCGAAAAATTTTTTGTTGATAAATGCTTAATTTTATGTATCATTCGAACCGTCTTGATGGGATGAGTCGAATGATAATAAACTCTTTGCTGTTTTTCATATATTCGTCGTGTTCTGGCTCCTCTACTTCGTGATATATTCTAAGTTTCGTACCAGCATGTTCTTTGCTTAATTGCTTGGGTGTTCGCCAACATTATGCCCCTACACAAAAACGGCCCAGTTAGTGATGAGTCTGACTATCGTCCTATTAGGCTCAATTTTACGTGCTGCAAAATCAGGAGCGATTGTCTTCGAATATATGACCAAAAATATAGCTAACTATAATCTTATCAATGATAGCCAATTTGTATTTTTGTCCTGCAAATTTTGTACTACTCAATTTCTGACCTAACGGCCGCAATTAATGACCATGACATAGTTGATTGTATTCATCTCGATTCTAGCAAAGCATCTGACGCAGTATGTATCTCATTCTCGCATCCTCGATGAGTTATTAATGTACAATTTTGTCTCTAAAACAAATAATCTGGATCAAGAATTTCTGTGCAACCGTTTGCAGAGGCTTACTTATAGCAACGCTAAGTCAAAAGTAATGAAGGTACAGTGGATTTAAAATGTATTAAAAATAATTTTTACATTAAACTGAATGTATTACTATGACATTATTGTCTTTCTGAAACTTTAAAGAGACTGAGAAAGCTAATAATATTTATTTATCGATCAATATGTCGGTTTTTGGACACCCAGAGTTAAAAATGCCTTCCACTGTACACACTTGTGTATGGTGCATCAAACTGAATGTGCTTGCAACGCATGGAGCATAGAAGAAACACTTTCGCTCTGTCTCCAGTCGCCTACCTTTACTACACATACGTTTGTTACATGTTTTTCTGTAGGAAACTTGAAATTATTGGTGTATATCTAAGAGAAAACAGTAGAGGGTAATTTTCTGATCAGTAGTCAGAGACGCTGTTTAGCTTAGCGTTGGGCAACCAATGCCAGTCAGGTTGATGATAATGATGATAACTTTCTAATCAGAATGCTGTACATGAGACAAACTGTGATACTGCTCGCACAGTTTCAGTAAATGCAGTTCGTTACCAAGAACTTAGTTCCTGGCTGCGTTGCAGATAACGTTACTTTACTTCAATGTAGATTGATTTACAAAGTTTACAAGCGCAGCCGCTGGTGCATGACGGAATTTACGTCAGCCAAGCTTACACTAAGTATTTCTACGTAATCCATACTCTGTTACCGAGTTGGATCGGCTTATTTCAAACATACCCCGCAGACTTCTGAATGTGCAAAATAGCTGCTACAAGCATCGACCTGGCTTTGTTTTGTTAACAAAGTCCTGCAGGTTAAGATGAAAAATTCCTACTGAAATTATGTGCCTTACTTACGTTTCACACAGCAAATTACTGAGTTAATCTTTTCTTTTGCTTGGTTGCATTGGAACTTGATCGTTGTATCATATATAACATATGTTTGGACCGCAGATGAAGCAAAAATATGGAAAATTTCAAACAAGATTTTTAAACAGGAATTCCGGTTCTGGTATGGTTTTTGCCCTTTGGAACTGCATCCGGAACACGATTTTCGCCGGAACCGGAATTCGGGTTACTCCCTGCAAGCGGCATAAAAATGCTTAACGAAAAGCGCGTTCCTGACCCTGCACAAGCCATTAATCCGTCCTCACCTCTAGTATGGAATCCGTGTTATAAAAATATATAGTCATGGAACTAATAGAAGATGTGCAGAGGCGTTCAACAAAATTGTGGACTAAGACTGCTCATTTGTTGTATTATTAACGTTTAGCTTACATAAAACTTATCGCCTCCGCGCCGATATAATACTTCTCTATCGAATAGCTCACGATCATCTATCGCTAAAGCTCTATGATCTCTTCGCTGTTGATTATCATGGAGTGACAGGTCACCAGATCAAGTTCAAATTTAAGTGTTCACCACGTTGTGATATCACGCATATATAAATTTTTTTCTCATCGGGTCGTTAAATGATGGAATGAACTGTCTTCTCACTTAGCAACAGCCTCGCTTTGACGTCTCGGGGGTGGAGTAGCAGTGGTCGACGGGAGGATAGGTCGTCTCAGGACGGACGGTAGAGGCCTTCGGGGTGGAAGTCCTCCAGGGTGTCGGTGTGGAGGTCATGAACTTATTTCAGCTATAAAACTCCAGAACCGTGTTTTGCTCCATAGAAAACCGCAGATGTAAACGTTTTTGCGTTTTGTGCCTGTCAAAAAATTAGGAAAATTCACCAATCCGGTGAAAAGTTATGCATGCTACCGATGGACAAAAAGAATTTTTTGGCACAGTATTGCATTGTTCAAGAAAACTCCGCTCGTTCTGTTTTATAAAAACTACTGGATTCGTTAATTTTAAAGCTCCTGTAATATTTATGATACCTTTGTATCTTCCTCTTTTGCAAGAGCGGAGTTCTCTACAAATTATATATATATATATATATATATATATATATATATATACGTATTTACATAACAAGCTTATAACACGAGCTAAAGAACATCCTGTTGCGTTTCTTGCAGCTTTTCTTCACATCAGTCGACTGGCGACCTAATGAGCAGGCTGAATTGTGTGTTTAGTTAGTACTATAAAGGCATTTTAACGCTTTAGCAACGGAACGGCCGTGGCAAAGAGTATATATCTGAACTAAAGTTATTTAATATTTTCAGTAGCTATTCGAGGTAGTAGAATTATTGATTTTTATTTTAGAAAATGCATATGGATAACTATTAAACCATTGTTATTACGTTTTAATGTATATACTTGATGACTGTTTGTGATTTTAAGACAGCCTTTTGTAATCCAGTGTCGTAAGATAAACAATATTTCGGTTACTTGTTCAAGGTAAGTAAGTTTTGTTTCATAGACACCATTTTGTTATTCTTATGAGATATAAATGACGGTTAATTTGCTTTTATTGCGGTATCGTCACAATGTAGTCCAACTACGGCTTTATGTACAAAAAAGCATGAGAAAATGTTCCCTTGCAAATTCGGCTGTAGTTTCCATTTCGGGATACATAAATTGTTGTATTTGACTTTGTTTACAAGCACATACAACATTGACTGTTTATGTCTCTTCATATATATAGCTAGCACTTAAAATGCTATGTTAGCAGGTAGTTGTTAGATATTACTATAAGACCATATGGGTTGCACCGTATATGCTATATTTAACCACCATGCGCAGAAAATTTTGCAATTATGAGTACAGTTACAAATGTGTAATGGAAAATTACGAAAACAATGTGGGGAGGCTGGGGATAGTTAGTCACTCCGCATGGTTTAGCATCCTCCCATACCGGAATCATCTGGCTCCAAAGCCGAAGAACCATTAGTAGCATATCGTAGGTGCCACTCGTGAAACGTTTGGAAGCGCACTTTTCAACTCGGCTTTTGAAACGCTGAGCACCCCTTGCGATATATTTTTGTTGATTGTTACAGGCGGACGTATTTCTCGGATCAGTCAATGGGTACAAACAAGTACCTTTGAAAGTAGCCACAGGATATTTGAACCGAAAGTCGTTTTGTACGGTCATTTCCTGTACATGTCTGTACCTGAACGATATCGAAGCCATATGGCACCTTATTTCATCCTCCATTGACCAAAATTAGAGGAATTTTGAAATTTAAACAACTTAATAATTGAGTAAAATTCCAAGCATCATTTTCACATAGGTGCCTAGCACCTTCATCAACTAGTTACACACAAAAATTCATTTATTACTTTCATCGTGTTGCACATTCCTTAAAACTTATAGAGCCGTTCTGTCTTTCTATATGTGCGTATACATCTAAACTGAAATACAACATTTTAGGAAAAATCTTACATTGGACAGTTTTGGTTTCGGAATTTTGCATTTCAGCCCCGTACCGTCTCAGAAGGTTTATGACGTATTTAGTGTGGATTTTAATAAATAAAAACATTAACGTTTTAAACTATACTCCTGCTGCAACCAAGATTTTTTTAATTGTGCTCTAGCAATATATAATTATTTTTACCTCGTTTGTTTCTTTCATCGCTTTTCGCGATAAACCCAATATGGCAAATGCATATTCAGTGAAAAAAAATTCTGTGGCTGTGTAGCAAATCACCTACGCAACTGTGCGATGCGTGGTTTGCTGTACAGAAAACTGTGTCTCACTTATATTGTTTGAATGATTATTATGATACAACTCTTTTGGTACATTCCACAAAGAAAAAATTTTGGCATTGTTTCAATTTACTTTTAAGCAAAGAGCTAGAAATCTCCAAATTTTAGTATTTTTGGGGCATTTTGCATGGCGGATATGAAAAAATAATGCTCCCAACAAAACAAAGACGGGATGTTTCGTCTGAAAACGGAAAATTGATAGTTAAAAATTGTGGCAAACCCTAATCCAAACTTAGAACGTACATGACAACAACTCATACTCAAATAGAGCTTCGATCCCTCTACAGGGTTAATTCGCTATCACATACATTTCCATTGTGGCAAGAGTGCATAATAGAAATTTCGTAGAAGATTTAGGCGCTCAGCGATGCTGATACTGACTTGGTCGTTCATCGGCTTACCCTCAAGGATATTCACCTAACCTTTCCGGTAACGTTGTCAATATGCGTATTCGTGGGTTGATATATGGATTGCGGGACGATGAAGACCCTTTTGTTCGGGTCTGAAAATAATAAAACCACACAGCAGAATCTCATAGCTCTGGTATCGAACCAGAGACGTGTAGTAGCGACTTGAAGTTTAATACGTTTTTTGCCAAAACCACGTGGGAAGGAAGGTTATTCCAATTCGAGATGACAGGGAGTATTTCCGTATGTTCTCTCAGGATGTTGGTAATTCCTTACGGTTCGGGCTTTCGACTATCCCCCAAATTTTCTTGCAGTATCAGCTACACTTTCAACAGGGAACAAGCGGAATTCCGATTCTGACTAATTTGTTCCATAATCGATGTTCCGACTAATTCCGGATGTTATGCTTTGTAATAGTGGATTTCCATTTCTTAATCAAAATTGGCTAACAAATTAAACCATAAGTGCAGCGCTATTCTCTCGACTTTAGTAATTAGTTTATAAGGTCAAACACAAAAATATTTTTAGTTATTGAAGTACGTTCTCGTATTGTAAAATTTGTTAGCTATGCGGTTGCAATAGTTCCTGTGTAGTGTCTTGTGACTAACACCAACTGCAAATGTATCTGCTCGTAAGACATAACCATAAAACAAAATTTCGAGTATTTCACATTCCTGAGATTTGTTTAACACTACAATTCGCGTGGTGAAGCGAGCGTTTTTTTTCTTTCATTGCCTGTTTCTAGGTTCTCTTCAAGGCCACAGAAAAGCAGTGATACGGCCGCTGAAAAACCTGGATTTGCATCGAAATTTATGCGAGAAAGGACTTCTGGGGTATATACATAAAATATGGTTTCTTCTGGGCTGAGAAATTTTTCTGGTAGTGAAGATGAGCTCCTGCGGATTTGGGGAAGCCAGTATCAAAACAACTTTGTTCGCAGGTTGTACGTCGTATAACTCTTCATCGGATTACGGATTTTCGCCAATTTTTTATTCCACGCGTAACAAAACATAGTTGTGCACGTCACTATGTATTTTCGCTGCTTCCTTGTTTTCCCTTTTAGTTTTTCCAAAACCAGCCACGAAATTAAGATTTTTGTTTTTGAGCCTTTGTCAGTCAACATTTTAGTTTGTAATTGTGAGATTTGTTGGATTTCTAGGGCAATTGAACAGCTACAGGACCAAGTGTGGTGAAGTGTCGCAATCAGAATATTGGTTAGGGGTCGTTGGGTCGATTCGGGCCTGCTAATTCTTCAGAAGCTTGCAGTAACTAGATCTCAGCTGCGCCAAGATTGTTCTGGCATTCGGCGGCAACATTCTTTTTCTTCTTTTTCTGGAGCCAGTCGCTGTAGTAACTTATTAGCAGTGTACTGCACAATACATTTCTTCACTGTTTATGTGTGGACGTAGTTAATGCCTTTCTTCAGATCCTCTTTGTAGAACGCCACATGGGGTACTAGATACGCAATGGCGTTCTTTTCCATTATGATGTTCTTGATAAAGGAAAGTCTTAGCCATCTATTAGCACCGTATTTGTCTCTACCGATGTGCTTGTGCAAAGCGTCACTGACGACTTCCTTGGAGACACGATGAAAACTCGTTATGTTTGTAAGTCTGTGAGTAACGGAATGTTGTCATTTATGCCTCACAGAGTAGTGTAATGGTTGTTCCATAGGTGGAAATTGAAATATCATCAGCGTAGGTTACGAGCTTCATAATATCGTCTGGTAGATGCGTGAGACCACTGATATAAAGGTGGAAAAGCTTTGGTGATGTGCATAAAATTATATTACAAACTGCAGACTGTCACTATTCTAAGGATGGATATTCGTCGCCATATATTCTTGCATCGCGTTGTCCGTTTCTGGAACAGTTTGGCCTCTGACATTGATAACGCGCTATCATTGTCATTCAAGTTTAGGCTACATGCGTCGAGATTACTATCTCATTAATCATTGCTGTATTTGATTATTTTCAAAGTCTCTGCTTCGTATCTGCGAGGCTAAAGCTCGCCGCAATGGCGCTGGATTCCCGTACACGTGAACAACGACCAGTACATTGCGGCTGAAGGTACTTACTTACTTATGAAGCTACGTATTTACTTATGAACATTGCAGCACAGCAAGGCGAACGCATCTTTGATTAGAGCGACAATTTTTGTACAGGACATGAAAGATTCGACCGTGTAGATAACTGATAAACCATCTTTGTACGCTTTGAGGCAGAGTTCCATTATAAGATTGATCAGCATATCATGTTTCACTATATCAAATTCTTGTTGTAAATCCAGCTGAAGCAGTACTGTTCTTAGGGGCGGACGCTTTTCATGTATTCCATTGCTAATTATATCAAGATACAGTAAAGCCGAGACAGTAGAATGTTTTGCTCTGAAACTATGTTGAAACGGGTTATCAATTATATACTTCGTTGAGTAATGGCAATAGTAGTCCTTCCAGACAATAGTCAGGACGGAGTAACGAAACTGGTCTGAACGGCTTAGAATCACCAGCATTCTTGCCTGGCTTAAGGAGGGGAATGATAGTCGAGGATTTCCAAATATCAGGAATTCTGCATTTCATTACTGACAGGTCGAATAGTTTTGTAAAATAGTCGATGCCGTTACTGACAATGTGTTTAGGATGAATCGCTGATGTATCATCAGGACCAGTTGCTTTTGAAGCTCTTGTCCCAGTATCATCTTATTTACTTGGTAGGTTATGAAAACGGGCGTATCGGAGCGGGACAATTTATTGGCCGTGCCCTTGCGCGGCTCGTGACTATTTCTTCGATTTGTGCCTTGTAATGAACACGAACTGTTTGTTGAACTTGTTAGCGATTTCGGAGTTATCATTCACTTAGCATTCGTTGCACTTGATGGCTTTGTTCGAACATTCAGTAGCGCTTTTATCGATTCTTTTATGGCCATATCCATTTTTGGCGTCCACCCGGGTGGGGTAAGCCTGCCTCCTGGATTTAGTTGCAGTTACGCTGGTGTCTTGCCATATTAGTTGCGGCATACCACCCGTTGCATATGTTGCATTGTTTCCGGCGCGATCTGTATTGTCTTGGAGGGGAGATTGCTGTCGCTGCCGCCTTTCTTCGTTCCACTTCGCCAGTGCCTGCGTCGTGACCACCCTGGCATTTGGCACGATGTCTCGAGATGTTGCTCCGGCTGCTTTCTCGACCGCAAATAGAACAGACAACTCGACCATTGGCGGATGCTTCACATGTTGCTCGACAGCTTTTAGTGTGGTTTTTAAGATTCGCTTGCTGGGGGAATGACAATCCATATCTCTTGCATCTGAATTTTACCGCGGCCGATAAATCCCGGTGCATCCGTTTGACGTGAACAGACAGCCCTGGCTTCGACTTATACACCTTGCTGCATGCCTCCCATCCACACCGCCATCCCTCCGCCGATGCCACCTCGGATTGCCACTGACTACGGTTTCCACCGGTCGGATTCGGTGATAAGTTGGCTTGGTCAATTTCCCACTGCTGTATGAACTTTACTCGTTTAGTCACCATCCTGCGCCATACGTTGCGGTTACTGGCCATCCCATCGACCTCACCGTGGTCGATATTAGCTTCCTTCAGAAGCTTCCTCGAATAGGCTATAGTGTTTCGATGACTCACTCTCGCAAGCGGGATGTCCTCCAGTCTCAGACTCCATCCGAGAACAACCTGTTTCGTCAGTCGCGTGTTTTTCATCCGGATGACATGTCCGATCCTCCGCAGCGCTCTTTCTTCGATGTGTTGTCGCAGCGATCCCAACCCTTCCGCACGTCGAACATATTCCGGTGTTCCCTTTCCATTTGGCGCAGTGGTTGCTCCTTTTTGTTGCTCTAGACGTATCGATTCATATTGACCACAGATGACTGCAGCGCTTTCACCTCCGCCGTGTGCCAACTTCTAGTCTGGCAGTCGAATAGTATAGTGCTTTCAACACACGCTTGGATGATGTGGCTTGTACCTTCTTTGACAATCTGCTATGCTTCAATCGTTTCTTCACCAGTACCCAGCATCGCCGTCTTCGCTTCAGCCTTTGTTGTAAATCTTGTTTCCACCCGAGCCACACACCTAGCATCCGGATGTGTTTGCTGTCTTCGGACCCAAAATCCAGCTACTCTTCCTTCATGTCGTTATTTTTTCTTCCTATTTTGCCATCGTGTTCTTTATCGCGTGCACGCCGCTTTCTATTTCAGCCCTTGTGCCCAAAATTGTGGTGTCGTCTGCGAAAAGTGAGCTCGTGAGCGACACCGATACTGCTTCCGAGTGGTGGCTGTCTGGACGTTTTCTTGGTGGAAAGAACGCTCCCGGTATCCATCGCCACTCCAGCCCGACTTGGAGTCCCGAGCTGTCCGTTTGGGCTTTCCGGGCCGCTTCGTCTTGCCTCATTGCCGCCTGGTGATATATGTTGAAAAGAATCGGAGATGTGGAGCATCCCTCCCGTGGGCCCCGCGCAGGGATCCACGATTCACTAAGCTCCGCTTTGCCCCGTACTTTATATTCCGTCGTCTTGTGTAGATCTTGCAGCACATATAGCATCCTGCCCTTCATTCCGTATCTTTCCAACAGATTCCATAACGCCGGTTTGTTTACTCTCGGATATGCTTTCTTTAGATCTAGCAGTCTCGCCTGACGGTCATTTTTCGATTCCTCGAGGACGCCATGATGACTTTCGATGCATAGCTTCCTGTAGCATTCATCTTCTTGTATCCGTGTGAAGATCTGCGTTTGCGTGATTTGGGGTCACCCAACGTTTTAGGTTATAACTGCTACCAGAGGCATCGGATCGGAAATTTCACACAACGCGTATGTATGCATAAAAACACGTATTGGGGTCATACGGCGTAAAAACTCCTCAATTTATAATTTTTCTTAAAATTTATGACTGAGAAATCTCAAAAAATTTTGTCTTTTTTCATTGGAGGAAGAAATAACGGTTTTTTTGTTTTGGTACATATATTGTTAAAATAATTGCAACGTTGACATTGGAGTAGGGTGGGGTATATTTTCTATCGTGTGACCTTGAAGAGAATAAGCGAGCCCACTTTGGAACTACCAAAAATGTTTTCTAAGTTTAAGGAGGTCACATTGCGCCGTTGGCCCTCGTTTTGCGAGTTAATAGTTGTATAGTAAAATAAAAAAATTATACAGGTACTATTTGTTTAAAATAAATTTTACACTAAACTTTATGTATTGCGATGACATTATTGTCTCGCTGATACTTTGAAGAGGCTAAGGAAGCTATTTATGTTTATTTATCAATCAAGATAGCCGTTTATTTTTCTTTTGGTCCCCCAGCGCAAAAATGTCTTCGACTATACAAACCTACAAACTGCATCACACTGAATGTGCTTAGAACGCGTGGAGCGTAGAGTTGACAATTATTTTGCTCTGTCTCCTATCGTTTCCCTTTACAAGACATACGTTTGTTACATGTTATTCCGTAGCAAATTTGAAATTATTATTTGGCCCGGTTCTAAAACAAAATAATAAAAGGTATGGTATAATTTTCTAAACAGAAAATCAGGCTATAAATGAGACAAACTATGGTGCTGCGTCGCACACTTTCAATAACACAGTACCATCAACGCGGTTTCCCGTTACGAAGCAGATATGGTACTTTACTCTAATTTGCACGGATTTACAAGCGCACAAGCTGCTGTTTGAAGCATTTTATGTTGGCCATGCATACAGCATTGTATATCACTCTAAATTACGCTGCGGGACAATCCTTATGTTTAAAAGTTCCTGCTGAGTTCTTTTGAACTATACACACTGTGCATTTAGAGTAGGACCGGTTCGATTCGGACAGACATCGTAGATCTCTAAATGGGTAGAAAAGCTGCAGGCATCCTGCTGGCTTTGTTTTGTTAAAACAAAATGTATATGAACAATATAAGTGCAGGGTAAAGATGAAAAGTTCTTACTAAAATTATTTGTGCTACTTTCGTTTCTCAGGGCAACTTGCTGAGTTAATATTTTCTAGTCTTTGGTTATATTGGAATATAATCACTGTATGTATAACGTATGTTTGGACCACGCATTGAGTAAAAATGTGAAACCTTTAAACCGGAATCGTGGTTACCTCCTGGTCCCTGGGTCTTGTGGTATTGATCCATACATTTCAATACAATTGCTTTCATCGTATCCAGCCACCCGGAAAACAGACCCATTGTAGTTTTCTGTAACATATCCCGCGATAAATTCGAGTTTCCCTAGCAGGTATTATGAGATGAGATCACAAAAGGTAGTCGTAAGAAAGAACGGTTAAAAGAAAACTTAATACTACTGGATTATTTTGATTATTCGTGATAAATTCCTGAGTAACATGAATCTGCTGAAATACGCATTTTCAATATGTTAGCATGCAACAATTACGCACCTGTTGTCGAGACCTGGGAAACAAGGTAAATTTCAGTGTTGAACTTTTAGTTAACTTGCGGGTACGGCACTGAAATCTAAAGTGAGAAAATTCAAATTCCACTAGTACGCCCCCAAGTTGGAGTTGCGGTACCAGTGCAAAGCACCCAAGGTACTATTTTAGTCCGGTGGAGACGCCATTTCATATATCTGGGGACCCCTACCCCTATTTGGAGACACCGGATTGATAGCCGTGTTCCATCAGTCATGGGTTTTGTATCTAGGTTTTTATTCGCCAAAAAAATAAATTCATTGATTTAAATTTTCGAATACAGAGTGTGGCAAGTGCTGAGGTTAGACACTCCGACGGTGTTGCTTGACTCTCATCGCTGCACTGAAAAGGTCTGCTGCATTTATTTTTTATGCGCAATCTCTTGTTGAGCACTCGGCTAGCTATTATCGGTTCTAAGTATCCGTAATATTTTAGCTTTTGGGAATCAGAAGTGGGTTGTATTTCGAAGCCGTGCAATACTAGCTACCTGTGCTACAACGTCATCCTTATCATCATCATCCTCTGTTAACATGCCGGTGCCAAGTCATGCGCGTGTTTACGCCGACGTCAATTCGCAAAAGCCGCGCGAATACTGGGACTACGAGTCTCACGCGATAGAATGGGGGTATGTAAAAGTTTGTTGTATAACTTATTTGCATAACGAGCTACCACTCAGTCTGGAGTTGAAACAGTGAAACCAAGGTGTCTAAGGGATTATATAACACTATCTCCTATCGTTCCCTCCCCACCGTAGGTGACGAGCGGTCGATAATCTCCTTGGTCGGCGAAAGGGCAGAAACGGTGTCCGTTCCTTATCAGCTCCAGCAGCGGTCCTAAAATTTCTGGTTACATCGGGTAGTAGGGACGTAAAGTTCCTCGTTACCAAGATGCATCATACGGTGTGTCGGTAGTTACTTGGAAGTCGCATGGGGTGCTTAGCGAACCTATTTAATCGGTGCTTTCTTCACCACTCCGCTATGGTCAACTCTTGTTGTGTGGCTGATACTTGCGGGTTTATTCTGTCTTCAGGGTCTGACCTCAAACGGGCGGCTAGGGCTTCTGGCCACTGAGTAAATTTAACTCGGCTCCCATGTCTACAAGCGTAGTAACTCGAGTACCAAGTAGTCATCTAAGAAGCGGTTTGCCCCATTCATTGTGTTTAATTGTCAAGTGAACGTACCTATAAAATTCCACGGCGTACCACGACAGGAGCCAGCCAATCATTTCATCGTCCTCTATGAAGACAAGTTCTTCTTCGGAAGAAGCACGGGTTGTCAATAGCCTGTTAGAGCGACGCGGGGCACGATTGGACGCAACGGACACGCGCGGCGTTCCCGAAGGTACAATCGAAACCTCGGTCGGCGAAGCACGGGGTGTAGTCTCCTCCTCCGGTGGTGCGCTAGGGCCTCGTTTATCGGCTCGGATCCACCTAATTGCTTTTCGCGGTTTTCCGTCGGTTTTAATCAGTCTCCCGCGGCATGGTAGCCATCGGGGTAGGTAGTAGGCGTATTTAGGAGAGACCTTACACTTGGTCATACAGTAGATCAGACTGAGTACACTAATGATGATGGTAACGATGAAGTAGGGCGAAAGTCCGGTATACTCTAAGGTAGGAAAGTTAACTATCTTTTGGACTTGTTCCTTAGCTATCTGAGCCACCTGTAAGTTAGTCGCCTTAGCGTCGTCTAGCGAACTCCAGGTCAAAGGTCTTAATTTGATACCGGAGAACCGGTCAACAGTAATATTTGGTCCAAATTTAATTGTAATCTCCTCTGGCTTTAACATGCTTGTTAATACTATCGATCCTACTACTAACTGTGTATAATTTCCATGGGGAAACCATAAGATCCCATTAGGGGGAACCTTAATGGCCTTGCCCAAGGTTACATGCGCGAGCTGCCTACGATTAGTCAGTATAACCTCAGGTTCACTAGTCCTTATTATAACACCTTGGATAGTTGTATGTACGGCAGTGTCATTGGCGAGTGGGCCGATAAGCGTGCGATTGCTACATGCATGTTTGGTGGATTCTGGCACGAATTCGCCTGCAATGATCCATTCTAAGCAATTTGTACTGTGGTCGGTTAGCAGCGCATGGGGTGCACAAAAAGCAATTCCAGGTCTGTGCTTACAGGCTCCTAGATCCAAAGATTCGAAGCGAGCATGTCCCAATCTCGCTGCGTGTTGCGGTAGCGGTAATTTCAGCTGCGTTAGCATGTCCGGAGCGTTCCAACCTGTATTGTAGATTCGAAAATAAGGTCGAACATCGCTGCGTTTGGGTAGCGGTAACTGCAAAATAAAGCCGAAGCGGAACCCCGTTAAGTCTACGCTCACGGGCATCACTCGTCCGAACTGATATGCGAGACTGGGCTCTCGCATCAGAATGGTCTTAGATATGCGGGGGTCCATAGCGAAGAGTCGTCGTAGCATGACGACATCGATAACTGCGGGGGAAAGTTCGCCGTTTAACATAGACTCCATGATAGCTTGTACCGACGAGCGCATGTTCGCCCGAAGTATGTGGTCGATCAGCTGGTGATGTACGTGTGTGACCTCTTTCTGGTCAGCACAGCGGACCTGTTCGATCATGGAGACTACCTCCTGCATGCTGTGGTGTAGAAAGGCGTAGATGTCCTCATTGGCGCGGGTCAATTGCTTTATTGCCTTAGTGTTCCGAAAAGAGACGTCGTTCGTCTCGCGCATAAACTTTTCGAGAACAGTCACCTGTTGGCGTACGTTATTGATATGAACGCCGTTAGCGAAAGCCATTCCTAAACCTAGAAATCCAGAAACAGCGCCGGCGGCGGCGGCGACTAAGCTTGCGAAGCGTTTTTCTCGGCGGCTGGTAAGGTCGCATAGGTGCTCGTTTTCGACGCAGAAAGAATGCACGAGCAGCGAGTAGTAATGCGTGTCTAATATGCCATGATATGCATCGTCGAGTTCACGTTCTAGGGCGCTCAAAGTGGCGTGTAGCTGCGGGTATTCAGTACAGTTTGCTTTCCTGCAGCAATCGGCTCGGCATGGTTCGACAACGACACCCACTGGCGGTT
>JASANE010027616.1:0-49066 GCA_030248225.1 Trileptium ribeirensis
ATTCACTTCTGCTTGAAAGACTGTAGCCAGTCTACCTAGAGATATGTGTCTGTGGGCTTCGTTTTCAATGTAAAAGCGTGCGCCTGTGCCTTTATTCATTGTAGATATCATGTCTTGTTTAGATCCATCTGTGTAACATGCTATATCTACATCTTTGTGAGTGTTTCTGTTATTACCTGTTATAGTGAGCCAGTTAATTTTATTGTTAAATTGTTTAACAATCAAGTCAATAGGCATATTTATCATTGGTATTCTTTCTTTGGCAACCTTAGTTATATCTATTGATTCTTTTGGTTCATCTACCCATAAGCCGTAGCTCTTCAGTCTTACACTAGTTTAATAGTGTTTCTTTGAAAATTACTTATATCTAGTGGTGGTATATTATGTATTACCTCCAGTGCCGCTGTTGGAGTTAACTTCATAGCGCTAGATGCACTGACAAGTCTTATTCGTTGTACACTGTTGAGCAGTTTTAATGATTTGTTAATCATTGCTCTATGCCACCATATTACGCAACCATATAACAATTTTGGTTGAATAACAACTTTATATAGCCATAAGATCGTATTTGCCCTTAATCCCCATGTTTTTCCTATCATAGTTCTGAAACACATAAAATGTTTGATAGCTCTATTACATGTCCATTCTATATGATTTTGCCAGTTTAGTTTATAGTCAATTTGAACTCCTAAGTGTTTTATGCTTTGTACGAGCTGTATTACTTGTCCGGATATTCTGATCTCCGGGAGATCTGGCATCATGTGTCTTCTATGAAAAAGGATCATTTTAGTTTTTTCCGCGTTAACATTCATTCCATTTGCAGTACACCATTTAGATACTACTTCCATTGCTTTGTTTGCTCTTTTTCCCACTGTGACTTCTTGTAATCCAGTGCATATTATCGCCACGTCATCTGCGTAAACTTGACAAAAGAAGCCTTTTCCTTGAAGCTGTTCAATTAAGTTGTCTACAACCATAGTCCATATCAGTGGTGACAATATGCCCCCCTGTGGACAACCTCTAGTTGCTTTTATTTGTACTTCTGTTGTCCTCAAACGGGCTAGAATTGTTCTGTTTTCCAATAATTGACTTATCCACTTTGCCATACATGTATTGACATTGAAGCGTTTTAATGCATCTTTAGTAGCTTGGAAGCTTATATTGTCAAAAGCACCTCCTATATCTAGGAAGACTCCTAGTGCTAGGTGTTTCTTATTATTGAAAAATTCTATAAATTTAATCAATCTGTGTAATGTGCTGATTGTCGACTTTCCTGGTTGATATGCGTGTTGGTTTTCATTTAAGGGTTGTCTTTTCAGAACTTCATCTCTTACGTATCTGTCGATTATTCGTTCTAATCCCTTTAATGCGAAGGAACTTAAGCATATTGGTCTGAATGCTTTGACTTCTGCATAATTTGTCTTACCCGGTTTCGGAATGAATATAACATTGCATTTTTTCTCCCATGGAATTGGTATATATCCTGATTTAAGACTAATTCTGTAGAGATCCTGGTATAATGGAGTCAGTAAGTTTTTACCTTCTTGAAGGTATTTCGGTGATATTCCATCAGGTCCACTGGTTTTGAAAGGTATAAAAGTGTCAAAAGACCATTTTACAATTTCGGATGACACTAACGAGTCTATGAAGTCACTGAAATCTTTACTGCATCGCATTAATCTACCATGAGCTGGTTGTATATCTTCTTTTATGCATTTTGGAAAATGTGAGTCTAATAACACTTCTAATGTTTCTTCATCATTTTTTGTGTAACTTCCGTCTTGTTTTACTAACGTTCCTATTTGAACTCTCTGCTGACTTGTCATTAATCTATGCAATCTTGCGTTTTCTGGAGCATTCTTTATTTTTTGGGTAAATTTCTTCCAAGATGTCGTTTTAGCATCCCTTATTGCATAATTGTACGTATTTCTTATCTCATAATATTTTGTCCAAGTTCGCAAACTTTGTAATCGGTAGGCCTTGCGAAGCATTTTCCTGACTTTGCGTCTGAGCATTGTCAGGTTGGTATTCCACCAACTAGTACGTGAGCCCTTTAATGCTTTTGATACCTGTGATAATTTCGCCGCTTCTGTAATTGCTGTTTCAATTTGAATCACTTGTGTGTCCACGTTTTCCTTATATTTGTCACAACATTTCTTTATATGTTGTAGCTTACCATATAATAATTTCCTAAACACCCTTGCGTATACTGCGTCAAATCAAATGTGCTTACAACGCATGGAGCGCAGAATAAAGGTGTTTGCTGTCTCCAGTCGCATCCATTTACTACACGTACGTTTGTTACTGTTCTGTAGGAAACTTGAAATTATTGGTTTATATTGCTCTAAGAGAAAATAATAGAAGGTAATTTTCTGATCAGTGGTCAGAGGCTAACGTTGGACACACAGTTCCCGTCAGTTAGATGGTAATGATGTATCTTTCTAATCAGAATTCTAGAAATGAGATAAACTGTGATGTTGCTCGGCTCGAACATCTTCAATAGATACAGTTTATTGCCAAGAAAGCACTTACAAAGTTTACAACCGTACTCGCTGGTGCTTGACGCAATTTGTGTTAGCCAAGCATATGTTAAGTACTTCTACGTAAGCCATACTCTGTTACCTAGATGAACCGGTTTAATTTGAACTTACACCGCAGATTTATGAATGTGTAAACTATCTGCTACAAGCATCGACCTGGCTTTGATTTGTTAACAAATTCCTGCAGGTTATTATGAAAAATACCTACTGAAATTATGTGATCTACTTACGTTTCACACGGCAAATTGCTTAGTTAATCTCTTCGTTTGTTTGGTTGTATTGGAGCTTGATCATTGTATAATATATATTTAATAATAATTTAATATCATTTTATAATATATATTTGGATCACAAATGGAGAAAAATGTGGAAAATTTGAAACAAATTTTTTAAACTGGAATTCCGGTTCCGGTATGGTTTTTGCCCTTTGCCGGAACCGCAACCGGAACACTATTTTCGCCAGAACCGGAATTCCGGTTGCTCACTGCAATCGACCTAAATCAACATTGCACATTCAACTGTCAGCTCTTACTTGAATAGCTTAAACGAGCTGAGTTGGTCATCGTGAAATGCTACGAATAGCCAAGCCTTAACTTAACTCCGTTTACCCTCGCTACAAGGATAACTCTAGCCGCACCGTTTAGCCTCGCTGCATGGGTAACTCTAACTAGTATATATATATGTGCAAATTCAAATGTATGCTACGTTTTCAAAGGCGCTTTCAAATTATCACACTATAAATCCGAAGCCAAAATGACCACTGGCCGTGACGACAAATAAATGCCAAAAGAACCGAAAAGCCGAATTATTAACTGATAAGCCTCTGGTCGCTGTAAACAAAATCATTGCTTAGTAGCATTCATTGGACACAACCGAACAATTATCATAAAAGCTCCAAGCCACCGGCAACAGGCTAACAATAATATTCCCGAGTAAGAACTACATTATTATAAATATCAAAATATATATATAAACCTCAATAATAATCAGAAACACAAAACGAAGCTATAAACAAACATATTATATGATTCCATATAATCTCTATTTACATATTTATATATTGCATTCATTATAATAATCTATATATACATTGATAAGACAGAAATGCAACATAAACGCAGCCATAAAAGCTTAAGACTCCGAACATCAGATAATGTAAGCCCTAAAGCTTGTCCACAACAGACAACTCTAGCTTCGTTAAGAACAGCAAAAGCGACGCTGACCGACATCAAACTCTCGCTTTCATTGCTTGAAGCAGCAGTTCGTTGCAGCAAACATCGAAAACTAAGCATCATCATTGCTGTTGTGGTGAAGCCCGAAGGCTAGCAAAAGACAACACGACGACTCATCTGCTGGATACAACTGCTATAGCCGAGCCAAGAAAAGACACTACCGAAGCGGTGCCGAGAAAAGATGACAGCAGGAGGCCAACGCGTATAACTGTCCTATCAACAAGAAATAAGCTACGCTACGCTGCTGTCATGGTCAATCCTAAAACGGAAGCTCCATCGAAAGTGGTTTGTAGCAGTCGAGCTGGCTCGACTGGCGAACCAACAAAACACAGCCACGCGCTGCTACGACGTACAGCTTTTGATGATGACCGTCAGTCAAGAACGCGAACGATGATCATGAGACGTGCGGCGCCCGGAAGAAACATTTGCGTTTGGTTCTGAAATGTCCTCGAAAAACACAATGCCTGCTGCTCCAGATACTCCTGATATATATGAATACTCCAGATGCTCCTGATTTGTTTATTTGGTGTTGAACGCGCTGCACCAGCTGTTCCCCACGACCAATCAACCACATTCAGCGCGGGAGTCTTTTCCTTTACTCCCCACTTTCAAAGCCCAAATTGGTCAATTTTGACGACAAATTGATAATTTTGACACCAATCGCTTTCAACTCAACCCGACGAGCCGGTTCAGGGAATGTCCACTTCGGCCACATTTATCACAAAAAATGTTTTTCGATTTTGGTCCCCCGCCCCTTGGTACCCAGAAATTTCCAAAAAAATCTTCTATAACTATATAATTTTATAACTCATCGAACCGCACCCTTAGATCCGAGGGTCAGCTAAATCGGTTGAGGGTCCGAAGGTCAGCTAAATCGGTTCAAGGTCCGAAGGTGAGCTAAATCGGTTGAAGGCCCGAAGGTCAGCTAAATCGGTTCAAGGTCCGAAGGTCAGCTAAATCGGTTCAAGGTCCGAAGGTCAGCTAAATCGGTTGAAGGTCCGAAGGTCAGCTAAATCGTTGAAGGTCCGAAGGTCAGCTAAATCGGTTAAAAGTCCGAAGGTCAGCTAAATCGGTTGAAGGTCCGAAGGTCAGTTAAATCGGTTAAAAGTCCGAAGGTCAGCTAAATCGGTTAAAAGTCCGAAGGTCAGCTAAATCGGTTGAAGGTCCGAAGGTCAGTTAAATCGGTTAAAAGTCCGAAGGTCAGCTAAATCGGTTAAAAGTCCGAAGGTCAGCTAAATCGGTTGAAGGTCCGAAGGGCAGCTAAATCGGTTGAAGGTCCGAAGGTCAGCTAAATCGGTTGAAGGTCCGAAGGTCAGCTAAATCGGTTGAAGGTCCGAAGGTCACCTAATTCGGTTGAAGGTCTGAAGGTCAGCTAAATCGGTTGAAGGTCCGAAGTTCAGCTAAATCGGTTGAAGGTCCGAAGGTCAGTTAAATCGGTTGAAGGTCCGAAGGTCAGCTAAATCGGTTAAAAGTCCGAAGGTCAGCTAAATCGGTTTACGGGGTAAATTTGGGGCGAAATAACAATTTTTATCCAAAAAAATGATAAAATCGATAATAAATAATATAATAAAAATTAATAAAACTTATAGTGCTCTTGGGTAACTGCGAATAAGCTTTATATATATATATATTTCAATTTACATGAATTTTACGACTGCTGACTAATAAAGAACATGTAGGGCACAGAAGCTTACCCCCTCCCCACTCCTACAGCCCAAAATCGTTCCCTAGCCTATGGGCATAACATATATCAATTATGTACATATAAATAGCATTTATATAGATACTGAAAAAGTTAAATATTACTAAATTGTCCAAAAAACTACACTCATAAAACCGACCGACCACCGACGATAGACGGCAAAAAATCTAGTTTCTGCTACGTCCTCTCTACGAATAGCCGTGTAATTTTGCAAAAATAAGCTTGAAATTTAAATTTTTTTTCAAGTAAATCAATAGATAAATAAAACAGAAACAGTATAGACCCACACACATGGAGCGCTTCCACATACGGATTTGGACGGTTGCGCAAAACAGCAATAAAGTATCGAACTAACGACGAACGGTAAACGAACGAACGAAAGCCACGCAAAAGGTGTTAAATTTCATTTCACAATAGCCTTTTTTCAGATCAATTTTAAAATATAATTCAATTCACTTCGACTCACACACAATACTGTCCTCATAAATAGACTGAAGTATTATTATTGCAAATACTTGTAGAAGTTCATTGTTCCAAGCGTTTTACATCACCAACGAGCATTACCCCTCTCAGTAGTGGGAGTGGGGCGTTACCAGAAAATTCTGGCGGCCGCAGCTCGAAAAGTCATAGGGGCCGCTGCGCCCATGTCAATAAAAAACGCACCGTCGTTATGCTACAATGACGTCCCTCCCATTGGCGCTGATGTTTGATGGGATATGCTGGAACTTTGTGGGCAATAGAAAACTTTGGGTGTTGCGAAAGTCCGATTTTAACCAGGCATTTTTCCTAGCATATCAAAGATTTTTAATCCCAGGTAACCTGATCTTTGGCGAAATGGATCCCCACAGCCTTCCCCCACAGGATCTGCTCCTATGAGCCTCCCAATTATAAAATATATAATTTTAAACATAATGGAACGTCTCAGCGCAATCAGTCTCCCGTCTTTTTGAACAACTACATTAAATAAAAATGAAATAGACGACAATTGTTTCAAAATTATCTTTCAACAACAAATTTTCTTTGAAACATGGTCCATTTCGACAAACTCAAATATATTATTTGCAAGCTCATTCCCTGTCTCCGGGACGGGAACTAAATAAATACGACTATTATAATTTAAAACATTGTTTTTAGTTTTACTTTCGGGCATGTATTGAGTAGTGTATTTCGGACGCAAATTCAGCAAACTGTCACTGCATCGATGGAATCGAACCAGGATAGTTTGGCTACAACCCGGTACACTAACCAACACGCCATTTCACAATTATTGGTCGGATCCTTATGGGTATGACATATACTTAGGACAACGCTATGGCCGAATATGACGTTATAGCTTCTCTTCTCGCATATCGGTATCAAAACGGCCAGGGTAGGCTCTTTACCCGGACCTTAGTCGGCCGCGTATTCCTTGTTCATTTCATGTTTGGATGATCTCAAATCACGCTTCCATTCATATAAGGCGTCGTGTCCACAGCAAGCCGGGCAACCTCAACGAAGTTCTTCAATAAACCTGACGCTGTGGACGCTTTCAGGTATGATACTGAGGACAAAGCCGGTGACACTGATACTGAGTGACCAACACAAGTTCAAACGTCCATCCAACGGGTTTACTTCCACCATGTTGGGCATCCATCAAAGAGTAACGTCCAGCTTGAATATATATCCTGAAAATGAACTAACCCACAGCGGTGCGTACTGGGCTTTCCGACATCCGGAGTAAAAAAGGGAACCCTATTCGGGCACCGGCGATACCTGCTGCATACCACTCCTTAAAACTCACCAGTCAATGTCACTACAGTAATGAATATTTTGATACAAAACAACTGCCTATATATAATTGTATATAAACACATATTAATTAGTAATAAAATATAACTGTATATATAAATACATTTTATATAATTAAAAGATCTATATGTATTTTATAATTTATAATTAATTATACATAAATCTCCTCTTTCGATCATCTTGGCCTGCTAAAGGATCTAGTCAAAAAGGGGTTATCCTTTACTTTGAATACAGTTTCTATTATGTTACCGCTAAAATTTTTGGAGCAGACCGCGGTTAGGCGCAATGGCTAAATATTATCAAGAGGCCAGGTCCCCATACGGTTTTCACTGTTATACTCTAACAACAAATACTTTAATTTTCTGTCAAAACCAGGGTCATATATATACTATTTCCAGTCGTTAAGTAAATGTGAAGTGAAAAGAAAACTGTCTCATATAAGTACAAAGTTAAAAACAATTCAAATGGGGTCTTTTCTTTTAAACCCCCCCCCCCCGCCCAAATTTGGTCAATTTTGAAGATACAGAGCTGATTTTGGAATCAATCGATTCAGCTCAATGAGGCGGCTCAGAAAATGCTCATTTTACCCACATCCTTGAAAAAATTTCCTTCGATTTTTTGAGATCTTAGTGGTCTACCCTTGGGAATACAAATTTTTTTCTTCGGAATATGGTCATGTTGGGTACGGTTCGACTCGGTTTGATGAAAGAAATCTACTGGTGTGTATTTTATTGAAATCTACGCCACCGATAGAAAATTATGAGGGCCCAAGTAACCCTGAAGGGCGGAAATATAATGCAGGCCATGCCGTTCTCGATATACTAAGCCTAAGTCATAATGTTAGGCTAAGCTAAGGTCCTATGAGACATACACTAAGCCTATGCCTAAGTCAGGGGCTACCGCCCCCGAACCCCCCCCCCCCCGGCTCTAACGTTATAAGGTAGTCCCTCAGGGTTAGTTGGGCCCCTTGTGGCGTAGATTTTAATAAAAGTGCACACAAGTCAATTTCTCATCAAACCGAGTCGAATGGTACCTAATTTGACCATATTCCGAAAAAAAATTTTGGGTTCCCAAGAGTGTCCTCAAAAAATCGAAGAAAAAATTTCGGGTATGTGGGTAAAATTAGTATTTTTTGTAGCGCCTCATCGATCTGAATCCATTGATACCAAAATAGGCTATCTATCAAAAATTGACAAAATAAGATCAGGGGGGCTTTGAAGGAAAAGACCCCTCAAATGTAACAGTTAGTTTAAGGTTTATTATTGTAAATTCCTACTCAGTCCAATTCAAAGTAAATAAATAGTTACAAAATCGCTCATTTGTATTATATATATTAAAAACCCGAAAAACAGTTATAAGTTTTTTTTTAGAGAATAAATTGAAAAAAAAACATTTCAAAAATTTGACATTTATAGCTATATACATTATGAGCATTTGACTGATTCTACCTTTCTCATATTGTGATTATCATCATACCCACTAACGACTTAATTATAGCAAAACCAATTCGCTTAAAAAAGATTAAATAAAGTTTAAAAACGTTTTGGTTATATCCAAAAAGCAAGTAAACCCATGTAACCAGTACGTTAATAGAAAAATTCAAACCTAACTTCGAATCAGAACGTTAAAAGTTGGGATAGTCTAATTGACAAAGTGTTGCCACTCTGGATACCTACATTCCTACACTCTGAATCGTACGAGTCTGGGAACGAGCTACTTGGGCTACAACTTTAAAAACTATAGATACTATGAGAGATATCACGCAACCATTAACTACAATTCTCGGGGATCTGACAATGAGCAGCATCACATTCAGCCTTTTTGTAATTCACAAAAATGGTTTGTTTTAAATAACAATTTTACATATATACAATTGATGGCTACGCGCTTCCGTAACTCTTAAAAAGTTTAACAACTCACAAAATCGCCGATATTTGACATTTCAATCTCAGTCTTTCTTCCCTAGAATCATTATTGCTAAAACACAGCTAATATTGTTATGTCTACAAAAACGATTTCATTTTAGAACAAAAATAATAGTCTTGCCATTCACAAAAAAATTGGCAACTTGGTTTAATTAATTTAATTATGTGTTATTGCTCTGAACCTTTATACATTGTTATAAATATGCCGTATATAAGAGTTAACCTAGGTTATACAAATAGAAATCTGTAGCAATCTCTTTGAAACAAAGAAAAACGGAGGCCGACCGTTACGCCAAAATATAACATTTATATAGGTACATGTTTTTTTCCGCCAAAGCAAGGAACCTTGCCAATACAATTTTGCTCTGCTAAAGCCAATCAATTCTAATCTGGGCGACGACGTGAATTACTTTAAAGCAATCAAAGACTCCAACGTTAGAAAATTCTCAGCTACCGAACAAAAACGAAATTCGATTTGCTGAATTCTAAAGAAAACCCCACAAATTTTCAAAACATACAAAACCTCGGACGACTGGATAGAGGAAAAGATAAAGACACGATAAAATGCTCAATTACAAGACTTCTCAAGTGACCTAGGAGAAATGATTTCTTGGGATCGGTAAGCTGTGAGACCATAAAATGCAATTACAAGACTCTCAAGTTACCTAAGGAGAATGATTTTTTCTTGGGATCGGTAAGCATGACACGATAAAATGCAACTTACAAAGACTCTCAAGTTACCTAAGGAGAATGATTTCTTGGGATCGGAATGCTGTGGTACGTATTTTAGATTTCCCAGGTGCACATTAGGCTCCCGGTGGAGAGGGCACCAACGTTTGCCCCTGACCTCTTTTATCAGTCGTGCGCAAAAATTCGGTCCGCCAGGCTGCTATTTATAAAGGAGTTTCAGATTTTTTCGCAACTCGTAATAGACCTTATTCCTTGTATATACAGCTGATTGTTAAGTGCCGTCCTTTTATGCATTTCTCGGCACATCTAGCACGTCGTTGGCAAACTTAACATTGATTTTGTCCGTGCTTGGTCTCTTAAACATTTATGAGACGGCCCAAATCAGATACAACAATCGGAAACATACTAACCATTCATCGTTGTCATCTACGCCCATTTTTCATTGTTTTGCAAATTAATAGCAGCGCTTTTTCAAAGAATGTTTCTTACGGCGATTTCAAAATTTAACAAAAAAAAAATATCTAACAATAGAAAAAAAATTCCCAAACTCTATATTTTATATTTAATTTTTTAACATATTCTAAGCGAAATCTTTTCAAATTTTCAAAATCTAAAATAAATTTTTCACTTAATTTATCGGGGGTGGACACGGCAATGTGGGTTTGTTAAGCACAGCGCCGCATTTTACCCGGAAAACTTTTCAGACATATGCTCGTTTTCTCCTACCGACGCGCAGAAAAAGGCTTAAAATGCTTAATTCTGGCCACTTTAAATTATATAAATCGCAGATACAAGACCACGATGTGTATAAAACTTGTGGTATCCTCAACGCGTGTGCAAGGCTTGTCGGCACAAAAGAATAAAATATTATTAAAATCTATTCTCTCAAATGCGGCAATAATTCGAAACCTACAAAAATCGTTCTCTTGGAATTTTAAATTTCCTCAATATTAATTTGTAACTTTTCTCTTCTCTGTGGGCACTTATAAGAACAAAATATGAAAGTTGCATAATTACGCCTTATCCTGCCAGAACTGAAAACAATGGTTCAAAAACCATGTTCTCCATTACCAATCTCACCCAGCCTAACACTCAAGAATATTTTTAAGTAAATAGCCGTTGAAGGTTGCATATGGAGATTGCATAATTAGGCTTGTCGTGCCAGAGTTAAATAATAGTTCAAAAACCATGTTCTCCATTACCAACTCCACCGAGCCTAACATTACCAAAAACCACTCAAGAATATTTTTAAATAAACAGTCGTTGAAAAATATACATCAAAATACTCAGATAGAACCGAACATCCGCTGGAAGTCAACCATCTTCTATTACCTAATAATAAATAACACCGCGCCACCACAGGGGTCCAAGGCCGCCTATGATGAAACCAAAAATATACACGTTACGTTCAGGGTACATTTTGTCCTAGATATTACTAATTTATTGCACTGTTGACTTGAGATTGCAATTATTTAATACATTTTCAGTAGTTGTAATTTACTAGTGACGCAACATGGAGAAATGGTTTGATTCTATAGTCAAACACTAAGACAAAAAATATATTCAACGAAGAAAACATAAAATAATTTTTGCCCATCAGCGTAGCAAATTCAGCGGGGCCTCTATTTTTCGCGTGGCACTTTTGGCTTGCGTCATGTTTAAGAGATATGTGGTCGTACTAAATGCTAAGGCGTGTTCACACGCTCAAACTTTTTGCTCAAATTTTGCGTCCAAAATTTACTGAAAAATTGAACGGTAATTTTTAACGAAAAATTGCGATATTTCAAAATGTGAGATCAATGTTTGAGCTCAAACTTTTTCGAGTAATGAATCGGTCGATGATTGGCTACAAGATATATCGTTAAAAGTTTGAACTGTGTTCACACGTACAAACTTGCAAAAAATGCAAAAAGGATGCTTTCAAATATTGATCAAAATTGGAGCTCAAATTTTCATCACAATTTGAGCAAAAAGTTTGAGCGTGTGAACACGCCTTTAAACAATAATTACACCGAGTCTCTGACTGCCATTTTGAAACAGTTTCGATGAATTTGAGTTGTGGTCAGAAAAATTTTAAGACTCAGGGACCGGTCTCGATTGGAGACTGATTGTGCACACTTAAAAACAAATTTTATAAACTGTGATTGACATTTCCAGAAATGTACTTCGTATCATTATTATGCTCATCTAGAAATTTTATTCACGGTGTATAAAACTTGTTTTTGACCGTAAGGCACGTTCCTATACCGTGCATTATTATATTTGGATCAGCCGCAACAGATTTTGCCTACAGAAAGATATACGTAATAAACGAGGAATAATCATTTTGAGATTTAAAATATTTAATCGCCTGGTTACTCTTGATCAGTAGTTATTAGATTTTGAAATTTGGTTTGAGGTTTTTGCCTCAAGGCTAGGTAAACATAAGTATCTTGTCTGGTATAAACAACTATGGCACGCTGTTGCACAGTCCTATCATTTTGACAGTAGGTAATCGATTTCTATCATGAAGTATTTACTTACCTATATATACGTATAATTTGATCTCGGGGACGTTCTTATCTGTTTGAGACTCTCCACGTACTGCTATGTATCTGAAATTGAACATATGTACCACCCGGTACTTGTCTTTGTTTTTTCAGACAATGTTTTCATATCTTAGGCGGCGCTGTTTCCAATGAATCAAACAGTCGTTGTTGCTGCAAAATACCTACTTGGGATTTGAAATTATTGGGAAATTTACATCTGTTCTCATAAAAAATTCTATATATACATGCTGTTTGCAGTTAAAAATAAATCATTATTAAGTTATTTTTATAATTATTATTTATATTAATTAATTTATTAATTATATATATATTATGTTTTTTGGCACATGTCTGGATACAGCTGAATTATTTAGTTTAGACCGTGGGTATCCTTTTATGGTGCTCCATTTATAAGGGCAAAGCGAAAAAATTGTTATTTTTGAGAAAATTTTAATTTTTTTGAACAAGTTTGAAACAAACTTTCGATTACTTTACTATTTATGCGACTGCAACGCTGCGATGGCGCAACGTAAATTAGATACGATCGATGTTTTGTGTAGCTGCCGCAAAATTGTTACTACTATACTATGTATGAACGCTGGATCACTGGAAGAATAGTTTATTGTTTCAGTGTACCTCTGTGCTATAATTTTTGGAGAGCATTGAGTTGTAAGTATACAATATAGTTTGTTTGTTTGGAAGATATTTTGCTTTTTGTATAATTATTGCTTCGGTGGTGTTTTTTTTGGAAAGTGCTACAATTTACCTAATTGCATTGGGGGGCTGACTGAGTGATTAATGATCCCCGTAAACGTAACGTGTATATTTTTGGTTTCATCATAGGCGGCCTTGGACCCCTGTGGTGGCGCGGTGTTATTTATTATTAGGTAATAGAAGATGGTTGACTTCCAGCGGATGTTGGGTCTTCTATTCATATTTTGATGTATATTTTTCAACGACTGTTTATTTAAAATATTCTTAGTGGTTTTTGGGTCAGGCTGGCTAGATTGGTATGAGAACATGGTTTTTGAAACTATTATTTTGAGCTCTGGCACGACAACGTAATTATGCATCTTCATATGCACCTTCAATATATTTTATTTAAAATATTCTTGAGTGTTAGGCTGGGTGAGATTGGTATGGAGAACATGGTTTTTGAACCATTGTTTTCAGTTCTGCAATAATAGGATTATGCAACTTTCATATTTTGTCTCAATAAGTGCACAGAGAGAGAAGTTAAAATTATATTGAGGAAATTTAAAATTCAAGAACGATTTTTGTAGGTTTCGAATTATTCCGCATTTGAGAAATAGATTTTAGAGATATTTTATTCTTTGTGCCGACAAGCCTTGCACGCGTCTAAGATACACAAGTTTTATACACATCGTGGTTGTATCTGCGATTTATATAATTGAAAGTGGCCAGAATTAAGCATTTTAAGCCTTTCTCGGTGTTGGTACGAAACGCATATCCCAAACCGGTAAAATCCCGCTGTGCTTAACAACCCACATTCCGTGTCACACGATAAGACAAAGTGAAATTTATTTTAGATTTTAAAATTGAAAGATTTCGCTTAGAATATGTTAAAAATTATATAATATAGAGTTTGGGAATTTTCTATTGTTAGATATTTTTTTGTTAAATTTTGAAATCGCATAAAAACATTGTTTGAAAAGCGCTGCTATTAATTCAAAAATAATGGCGTAGTGACACGATATGTTAGATGTTTCGATTGTTTTATCTATTTGGGCCGTCTCATAATGTTTAAGAGACAAGAGAAAAATAGGTAAGTTTCCACATTGAGTGTGCCGAGAATAATAAACACATTACATTAGCTGTATATAAGAATAGCTATTACGATTATTTTGCCACGATGTAGGCAGGGACTTACTCTTCACATGCTAAATTCACTGGGATCTAAAATAGTACATAGCATACGATCAAAAATCATTTCTCTTATAGAACTTAGAGTCTTGTATTGCATTTTATCGTGTTACTACGATCAAGAAATCATTGAGGACTTAGAGTCTTGTATTGCATTTTATCGTGTCACAGATGACGATCCAAGAAATCATTCTCTCAGCACTTGAGAGTCTTGTATTCATTTTATCGTGTCTTTATCTTTTCCTCTATCGAGTCGTCCAGGTTTGTATGTTTTGAAATTGTGGGTTCTTTAGAGTTCAGCATCCATTTTTCGTTTTTGTTCGCGATAATTTTTTTCTTTGGTTGGAGCTTGATTGTTTTAAAGTATTCACGTCGTCAGATTAGAATTGATTGCTTGATAGAGCAATTGTATTGGCAAGGTTTCGTTTTCAAATAATGTACTATATAAATGTTATATTTTGGCGTAAGCGGCGCTTTCGTTTTTCTTTGTTTCAAGAGATTGCTACAGATTTCTATTTGTATAACGGTTAATTCTTGCATACGGATATTTATAACATGTATAAGGTCAGAGCATAAAATAATTAATTAATTAACAAGTTCCAATTTTTTTGTGATGCAGACTATTATTTGTTTCTACATAATCGTTTTTGTAGACATACATATTAGCTGTGTTTTAGCAATATTAGGAGAAGTGATTGAATGTCAGATATCTCAATGTGGTGTTAATTTTAAGAGTAGAGTAATAATTGTATATATTAACTTGTTGATTTAAAACAACATTTTGTGAATTACAAGTGTGTATCTGCTTATTGTCAGATGAGAATTTAGTGACGGTCTGATATCTCTCATACATTATAGTTTTAAAGTTGTAGCAAGATCTCAGATCTCGAGCATAAGTGAGGATAGGATCGGAGGACATTTGTCAATTAGACTATCGAGCTTTTAGCTTCGATTCGAAGTAGGTTGAATTTTCTATTACGACTGTACATGGGTTCTTGCTTTTTGGATATAACAAACGTTTTTAAATTTATTTAATCTTTTTTAACATTGGTTTTGCTATATAAGCGTAGGGATGGTGTAATAATATAGAAGGAGATGAGCAAATTCATAATTATATAGCTATAATGTCAAATTTTTGAAATGTTTTTTTTTCAATTTATTCTAGATTTATAACTGTTTTTGGGTTTCTAATATATATAATACAATCATTTTCTATTTATTTACTTTGAATTGGACTGATAGGATTTACAATCTCCTCTAATTGTCTAGGGTTTTTTTTTGCCCCCCCAGCCCGAATTTGGATTTTCTCTGATTTTGGTATCAATGGATTCAGATCGATGAGGCGCTTCAAAAAAAATAATTTCCACATCAATTTTTTCTTCTATTTTTGAGGCACTCTGGGCTCAATTTTTTAATATCTATTAGGTACCATTTCTCGGTTTGATGAGAGATCTACTGGTGTGTATTTTATTGAACTACGCCCAAGGGGCCCTAACCCTGAGGGACTACCTTATAACGTTAGAGCCGGGGGGGGGGGGGCGGGGACCCCTTAGGATAGGCTTAGTGTATGTCTCATAGGACCTTAGCTTAGCCTAACATTATGACTTAGGCTTAGTATAGCGGCATGCCTGCATTATATTTCCGCCCTTCAGGGTACTTGGCCCTATAATTTTCTATCGGTGGCGTAGATTTCAATAAAACACACCACTAGATTTCTTATCAACAGTCGCCGTCCCAACATGCCATATTCAGAAGAAAAGAATTTGTATTCCCAAGGGAGCCCTAATCTCAAAAAATCGAAGGAATTTTTCAAGGATGTGGGTAAAATGAGCATTTTCTGAGCCGCCTTATCGAGCTGAATCGATTGATACCAAAATCAGCTATGTATCTTCAAAATTGACCAAATTTGTGCGGGGGGGGGGTTAAAAGAAAAGACCCCATTTGAATTGTTTTAACTTTGTACTTATGAGCAGTTTTCTTTTCACTTCACATTTACTTACGACTGGAATAGTATATATATGACCCTGGTTTTGACAGAAAATTAAAGTATTTGTTGTTAGAGTATAACAGTGGACCGTATGGGATGGTCGATATATTTAGCCATTGCGCTACCGGGTGTCGAAAAAATTTTACGGTAACATAATAGAAACTGTATTCAAAGTAAAGGATAACCCCTTTTGACTAGATCCTTTAGCAGGCAGAGATGATCAAAAGGAGATTTATGTATAATTAATTATAAATTATAAAATACATATAGATCTTTTAATTATAAAAATGTATTTATATATACAGTTATATTTTATTACTAATTAATATGTGTTTATATACAATTATATATAGGCAGTTGTTTTGTATCAAATATTCATTCTGTAGGACATTGACTGGTGAGTTTTAAGGAGTGGATGCAGCAGGTCGCCGCCCGAATAGGGTCCCTTTTTTCTCCGGATGTAGGAAAGCCCAGTCGCACCGCTGTGGGTAGTTCATTTTCAGGATATATATTCAATGCTTACTCTTTGATGGTCCACATGGTGGAAGTCCCGTTGGTGGACGTTTGAACTTGTGTTCCTTCAGTCCGGCTTTAGTCTTCTGAAGCGCCAGCGAGGTTATTGAGCTTCGTTGAGGTCCCGGCTTCTTCGCGCCTTATATGAATGGAAGCGTGATTTGAGTCATCCAAACATGAAATGAAGGATCGCGCACTAAGGCCGGGTAAACTACCCTGGCCGTTTTATACCGATATGCGAGAAGGCTATAACTTATATTCGGCCATAGCGTTGTCCTAAGTATATGTCATACCCATAAGGCCGACCAATAATTGTGAAATGGCGTGTTGGTTAGTGTACCGGGTGTAGCCAACTATCCTGGTTCGATTCCATCGATGCAGTGCAGTTTGCTGAATTCTCCGAAATACTACTCAATCATGCCCAAAAGTAAAATAAAACAAATGTTTAATTATAATAGTCGTATTTATTTAGTTCCGTCCCGGAGCAGGGATGAGCTTGGAAAATAATATTTGAGTTTTCGAATGCCATGTTTCAAAGAAAATTTGTTGTTGAAAGATAATTTTGAAACAATTTCGTCTATTTCATTTTTATTTAATGTATTTGTCCAACTACACTATCCGACCGACCACCGACGATAAAGGCAAATCTAGTTTCTCTCGTCCTCTCTACGAATAGCCGTGTAATTTTGCAAAAATAAGCTTGAAATTTAAATTTTTTTTCAAGTAAATCAATAGATAAATAAAACAGAAACAGTATAGACCCACACACATGGAGCGCTTCCACATACGGATTTGGACGGTTGCGCAAAACAGCAATAAAGTATCGAATGAACGACGAAAACGGTAACGAACGAACGAAAGCCACGCAAAAGGTGTTAAATTTCATTTCACAATAGCCTTTTTTCAGATCAATTTTAAAATATAATTCAATTCACTTCTACTCACACACAATACTATCCTCATAAATAGACTGAAGTATTATTATTGCAAATACTTGTAGAAGTTCATTGTTCCAAGCGTTTTACATCACCAACGAGCATTACCCTTCTCAGTAGTGGGGAGTGGGGCATTACCAGAAAATTCTGGCGGCCGCAGCTCGAAAAGTCATAGGGGCCGCTGCGCCCATGTCAATAAAAAACGCACCGTCGTTATGCTACAATGACGTCCCTCCCATTGGCGCTGATGTTTTATGGGACATGCTTGAACTTTGTGGGCAATAGAAAACTTTGGGTGTTGCGAAAGTCCGCGTTTAACCAGGCATTTTTCCTAACATACTCAAGATTTTTAATCCCAGGTAACCTGATCTTTGGCGAAATGGATCCCCACAGCCTTCCCCCACAGGATCTGCTCCTATGAGCCTCCCAATTATAAAATATATAATTTTAAACATAATGGAACGTCTCAGCGCAATCAGTCTCCCGTCTTTTTGAACAACTACATTAAATAAAAATGAAATAGACGACAATTGTTTCAAAATTATCTTTCAACAACAAATTTTCTTTGAAACATGGTCCATTTCGACAAACTCAAATATATTATTTGCAAGCTCATTCCCTGTCTCCGGGACGGGAACTAAATAAATACGACTATTATAATTTAAAACATTGTTTTTAGTTTTACTTTCGGGCATGTATTGAGTAGTGTATTTCGGACGCAAATTCAGCAAACTGTCACTGCATCGATGGAGATGGAACCAGGATAGTTTGGCTACAACCCGGTACACTAACCAACACGCCATTTCACAATTATTGGTCGGATCCTTATGGGTATGACATATACTTAGGACAACGCTATGGCCGAATATGACGTTATAGCTTCTACTTCTCATATCGGTATCAAAACGGCCAGGGTAGGCTCTTTACCCGGACCTTAGTCGGCCGCGTATTCCTTGTTCATTTCATGTTTTATGACTCAAATCACGCTTCCATTCATATAAGGCGTAGTGTCCACAGCAAGCCGGGCAACCTCAACAAGTTCTTCAATAAACCTGACGCTGTGGACGCTTTCAGATATGTTCTTGAGGACAAAGCCGGTGACACTGATACTGAGTGACCAACACAATTCAAACATCCATCCAACGGGTTTACTTCCACCATGTTGGGCATCCATCAAAGAGTAACGTCCAGCTTGAATATATATCCTAAAATGAACTAACCCACAGCGGTGCGTACTCGGCTTTCCGACATCCGGAGTAAAAAGGAACGCCTATCGGGCACCTGTGGATACCTGCTGCATACCACTCCTTAAAACTCACCAGTCAATGTCACTACAGTAATGAATATTTTGATACAAAACAACTGCCTATATATAATTGTATATAAACACATATTAATTAGTAATAAAATATAACTGTATATATAAATACATTTTATATAATTAAAAGATCTATATGTATTTTATAATTTATAATTAATTATACATAAATCTCCTCTTTCGATCATCTTGGCCTGCTAAAGGATCTAGTCAAAAAGGGGTTATCCTTTACTTTGAATACAGTTTCTATTATGTTACCGCTAAAATTTTTTCGACAACCCGGTTAGGCGCAATGGCTAAATATATCAAGAGGCCAGGTCCCCATACGGTTTTCACTGTTATACTCTAACAACAAATACTTTAATTTTCTGTCAAAACCAGGGTCATATATATACTATTTCCAGTCGTTAAGTAAATGTGAAGTGAAAAGAAAACTGTCTCATATAAGTACAAAGTTAAAAACAATTCAAATGGGGTCTTTTCTTTTAAACCCCCCCCCCCGCCCAAATTTGGTCAATTTTGAAGATACAGAGCTGATTTTGGAATCAATCGATTCAGCTCAATGAGGCGGCTCAGAAAATGCTCATTTTCCCACAGTCCTTGAAAAAATTTCCTTCGATTTTTTGAGATCTTAGTGGTCTACCCTTGGGAATACAAATTTTTTTCTTCGCAATATTGTCATGTTGGTAATGTTTCAACTAGGTTTGATGAAAGAAATCTATTAATAGTATGTATTTTATTGAAATCTACGCCACCGATAGAAAATTATGAGGGCCCAAGTAACCCGGACGGGCGGAAATATAATGCAGACCGTGCTATTCTCGATGTACTAAGCCTAAGTCATAATGTTAGGCTAAGCTAAGGTCCTATGAGACATACACTAAGCCTATGCCTAAGTCAGGGGCTACCGCCCCCAAAACCCCCCGGCTCTAACGTTATAAGGTAGTCCCTCAGGGTTAGTTGGGCCCCTTGTGGCGTAGATTTCAATAAAATACACACCAGTAGATTTCTCTCATCAAACCGAGTCGAATGGTACCTAATTTGACCATATTCCGAAAAAAAATTTTGGGTTCCCAAGAGTGTCCTCAAAAAATCGAAGAAAAAATTTCGGGTATGTGGGTAAAATTAGTATTTTTTGAAGCGCCTCATCGATCTGAATCCATTGATACCAAAATCAGCTCTGTATCTTCAAAATTGACCAAATTCGGGCTGGGGGGGGCTAAAAGAAAAGACCCCTCAAATGTAACAGTTAGTTTAAGGTTTAGTATTGTAAATTCCTATTCAGTCCAATTCAAAGTAAATAAATAGGGGTCCAAAATGGCTCATTTGTATTATATATATTAAAAACCCAAAAACAGGTTATAGTTTTATTTCTAGAGAATAAATTGAAAAAAAAACATTTCAAAAATTTGACATTTATAGCTATATACATTATGAGCATTTGACTCGATTCTACCTTTCTCATATTGTGATTATCACCATACCCACTAACGACTTAATTATAGCAAAACCAATTCGCTTAAAAAAGATTAAATAAAGTTTAAAAACGTTTTGGTTATATCCAAAAAGCAAGAAACCCATGTAACCAGTACGTTAATAGAAAATTTCAAACCTAACTTCGAATCAGAACGCTAAAAGCTCGGATAGTCTAATTGACAAAGTGTTGCCACTCTCGATACCTACATTCCTCACTTTATTGACTCGACGAGTCTGGGACGAGTTACTTGGCTACAACTTTAAAAACTATAGATTGTATGAGAGATATCACGCAACCGTCACTAAGATTCTCGGGATCTGACAATAAGCAGCATCACATCAGCCTTTTGTAATTCACAAAATGGTTTGTTTTAAATCAACAAGTTTTACATATATACAATTGATGGCTACGCGCTTCGTAACTCTTAAAAGTTTAACAACTCACAAACTCGCCGATATTTGACATTTCAATCTCAGTCTTTCTTCCCTAGATCATTATTGCTAAAACACAGCTAATATTGTTATGTCTACAAAAACGATTTCATTGTAGAAACAAATAATAGTCTTGCCATTCACAAAAAAATTGGCAACTTGGTTAATTAATTAATTATGTTTATTGCTCTGAACCTTTATACATTGTTATAAATATGCCGTATATAAGAATTAACCGGTTATACAAATAGAAATCTGTAGCAATCTCTTGAAACAAAGAAAAACGGAGGCCGACCGTCTTTACGCCAAAATATAACATTTATATAGGTACATGTATTTCGCCAAAACGAAACCTTGCCAATACAATTTTGTCTCTATAAAGCCAATCAATTCTAATCTGGGCCACGACGTGAATTACTTTAAAACAATCAAGCTCCAACGGAGAAAAATTCTCAGCTACCGAACAAAAACGAAATTCGATTGCTGAACTCTAAAGAAACCCACAATTTTCAAAACATACAAAACCTGGGACGACTCGGATAGAGGAAAAGATAAAGACACGATAAAATGCAATTACAAGACTCTCAAGTGACCTGAGGAGAATGATTTCTTGGGATCGGTAAGCTGTGACACGATAAAATGCAATTACAAGACTCTCAAGTTACCTAAGGAGAATGATTTCTTGGGATCGGTAAGCTGTGACACGATAAAATGCAATTACAAGACTCTCAAGTTACCTAAGGAGAATGATTTCTTGGGATCGGTATGCTGTGGTACGTATTTTAGATTACCCCAGGTGCAATTTAGGTCCCGTGGAGAGGGCACTAACGTTTGCCCCTGACCTCTATCAGTCGTGCGCAAAAATTCGTCGCCAGGCTTGCTTAAAGGAGTTTCAGATTTTTTTCAACTCGTAATAGACCTTATTTGCTGTATATACAGCTAGTGTTAAGTGCGTTGTTTTATTGATTTCTCGGCACATCTCACAGTCGTTGGCAAACTTAACATTGATTTTGTCCGTGCTTGGTCTCTTAAACATTTATGAGACGGCCCAAATCAGATCAACAATCGGAAACATCTAACCATTCATCGTTGTCATCTACGCCCATTTTCATTGTTTTGCAATTAATAGCAGCGCTTTTCAAACAATGTTTCTTATGCGATTTCAAAATTTAACAAAAAAATATCTAACAATAGAAAATTCCCAAACTCTATATTTATATTTAATTTTTTAACATATTCTAAGCGAAATCTTTTCAATTTTCAAAATCTAAAATAAATTTTTCACTTATTCTTATCGGTGGTGGACACGGCAATGTGGGTTTGTTAAGCACAGCGCCGGGATTTTACCGGCTTTTCAGAGATATGTCGTTTTCGTACCGACGCCGGAGAAAGGCTTAAAATGCTTAATTCTGGCCACTTTCAATTATATAAATCGCAGATACAAGCCCACGATGTGTATAAAACTTGTGGTATCTTCAACGCGTGTGCAAGGCTTGTCGGCACAAAGAATAAAATATTATTAAAATCTATTTCTCAAATGCGGCAATAATTCGAAACCTACAAAAATCGTTCTTGGAATTTTAAATTTCCTCAATATTAATTTGTAACTTTTCTCTTCTCTGTGGGCACTTATAAGAACAAAATATGAAAGTTGCATAATTACGCCTTATCCTGCCAGAACTGAAAACAATGGTTCAAAAACCATGTTCTCCATTACCAATCTCACCCAGCCTAACACTCAAGAATATTTTTAAATAAATAGCCGTTGAAGGTTGCATATGAAGATTGCATAATTACGCCTTGTCGTGCCAGAGCTCAAAATAATAGTTCAAAAACCATGTTCTCCATTACCAATCTCACCCAGCCTAACATTACCAAAAACCACTCAAGAATATTTTTAAATAAACAGTCGTTGAAAAATATACATCAAAATATGAATAGAAGACCCAACATCCGCTGGAAGTCAACCATCTTCTATTACCTAATAATAAATAACACCGCGCCACCACAGGGGTCCAAGGCCGCCTATGATGAAACCAAAAATATACACGTTACGTTCCGGGGATCATTAATCACTCAGTCAGCCCCCCAATGCAATTAGGTAAATTGTCGCACTTTCCAAAAAAAACCCACCGAAGCAATAATTATACAAAAAGCAAAATATCTTCCAAACAAACAAACTATATACTATACGTACAACTCAATGCTCTCCAAAAATTTAGACAGAGAGACACTGAAACAATAAACTATTCTTCCAGTGATCCAGCGTTCATACATAGTATAGTAGTAACAATTTTGCGGCAGCTACACAAAACATCGATCGAATCTACTTTACGTTGCGCCATCGCAGCGTTGCAGTCGCATAAATAGTAAAGTAATCGAAAGTTTGTTTCAAACTTGTTCAAAAAAATTAAAATTTCTCAAAAATAACAATTTTTTCGCTTTGCCTTATAAATGGAGCCCATAAAAGGATACCCACGGTCTAAACTAAATAATACAGCTGTATCCAGACATGGCCAAAAAACATAATATATATATAATTAATAAATTAATTAATATAAATAATAATTATAAAAATAACTTAATAATGATTTATTTTTAACTGCAAACAGCATGTATATATAGAATTTTTATGAGAACGATGTAAATTTCCAATAATTTCAAATCCCAAGTAGGTATTTTGCAGCAACAACGACTGTTTGATTTATTGGAAACAGCGCCGCCTAAGATATGAAAACATTGTCTAAAAAACAAAGACAAGTACCGGTGGTACATATCTGCAATACAGATACATAGCAGAATGTGGAGATCTCAAACGATAAGAACGTCCCCGAGATCAAATTATACGTATATATAGGTAAGTAAATACTTCATGATAGAAATCGATTACCTACTGTCAAAATGATAGGACTGTGCAACAGCGTGCCATAGTTGTTTATACCAGACAAGATACTTATGTTTACCTAGCCTTGAGGCAAAAACCTCAAACCAAATTTCAAAATCTAATAACTACTGATCAAGAGTAACCAGGCGATTAAATATTTTAAATCTCAAAATGATTATTCCTCGTTTATTACGTATATCTTTGGGGAGGCAAAATCCGTTCCGCTGATCCAAATATAATAATGCACGGTATAGGAACGTGCCTATCGGTCAAAAACAAGTTTTATACACCGTGAATAAAATTTCTAGATGAGCATAATAATGGTACGAAGTACATTTCTGGAAATGTCAATCACAGTTTATAAAATTTGTTTTTGATGTCCGCGAATCAGTCTCAATCGAGACCGGTCCTGAGTCTTAAAATTTTTCTGACCACAACTGCAAATTCATGAAACTGTTTTCAAATGGCAGTCAGAGACTCGGTGTAATTATTGTTTAAAGGCGTGTTCACACGCTCAAACTTTTTGCTCAAATTTTGATAAAAATTTGAGCTCAAATTTTGATCAAAATTTGAAAGCATCTTTTTTGCATTTTTTGTAAGTTTGAATGTGTGAACACTGTTCAAACTTTTCAACGATATTCTTGTAGCCAATCATCGACGAGATTCATTACTTGAAAAAGTTTGAGCTCAAATTTTGTTCTCAAATTTTGAAATATCGCAATTTTTCGTTATAAATTACCGTCAAATTTTGATCAAATTTTGAGCGCAAAATTTGAGCAAAAAGTTTGAGCGTGTGAACACGCCTTAGCATTTAGTACGACCACATATCTCTAAACATGACGCAAGCCAAAAGTGCCTACAAAAATAAGGCCCCGCTGAATTTGCTACGCTGATGGGCAAAAATTATTTTATGTTTCTTCGTTGAATATATTTTTTGACTTAGTGTTTGACTGAGAATCAAACCATTTCTCCATGTTGCGTCACTAGTAAATTACAATAACTGCAGATGATTAAATAATTGCAATCTCAAGTCAACAGTGCAATAAATTAATAATATCAGGGACAAAATGTACCTGGAACGTGTACATAGTAATGATATTACAATTGACGAAATTCACCGTATTTAATTTAAAAAATTCATTTATGCCGCACGGAAACCTCCGAGACGTTTCTGTGTTGGAGCGGGGGGGGGGACGTATCAAATCCTCCGTGCTATTTTGACGCTGTAAAGATGCTAGATATAATAATTAAAGACTAAAATTATTGACATTCTGTGTTTTTTAAAAAAAAACCAGATTCCGAATCTCTTGGAATAAAAGTTAATTATTTATATATTTTTCGGTGCCGACGGCAAAAAACACACACAACTTAACTATTTTTAGTCTCTTTTTAACTGCCTTACAACAAAATAATTCGAAAAATTGTAATTATTTTCTATACCAAACACCAAAAACTGTGAACAAAACTATATTCGTCGTATAAAAAAGCTGTAAATATTTTCGCTAGAAATATACAGCAACAACAAAATGTTGGAATTTCTTGCAGAGCTCAACAAAATCGTAAAAAAATTACTTAGCTAACAGTGTTTCGTTTGAAACTATAATTTTGAATTATTATTACCACTATAACCAGAGAATTCGTTGTCGTAACAAATTTTTGTTTTAACTCTGAGTCTGAACGTACAGCTTAACCCGTTCGTTTAGCGTCGGACATGTCAATAGGGGCGAACCTGATCACGAAGTGATCTCTTTCGGGGGTGAGAGATGATTGGGGGTACAGAGACTATGGGGGCATAGTTTCCAAAAGATGGGTGCTATAGCAAGCGTAAAATAATTTCCCCCCCCCCAACTGGGATTGGGCCCCTAATATTGATTACATGAAGCTTTTCGCAAATACATGTTAGCTGCGAAAAATGTCATTTCCGTAATCAACCGCTGTAGCAACCCATTGCGTTCAGCTTCACAGTGCATAGTGCGCCTGTACTGATATTGCACTAATCTAACGCACATGGTTTGAGCAATATGTATTGGTACAAGCTTTTTGGTGTATTTCAGTATGTTGGCTCCGTTTTAAACGCTATGAGGACCTAGGAATAGAATATAGGTAGATACCTCTACAACGTGCCAAGTTCAATTATATCAACAGAGTTTAAACACTGCCATCCAACTATCATCCCGTCGATTACGGAGATAAGGCTGATTTCTCTAATAGACGATGTATTACTGCACCTGAAAGAAAGCCTTAATATCCTTAAAGTGACGCTAGACAGTACGGTATAATTACAGGAATTCTCATTGCAAAATGGACGCCTTCAGGACGCAACGAAATAACCAATAATGAAAGTTCTCATAGAGTGCGACGAAGAAACCTTACTACTCAAAAATAACAACCGTTCACAGATAACTTATTGCTGCACCGCGCGTTCGCCCAAGTGTTAAGCCAAGCAACTGACATCTGATTCAACAAGCCTAGAAGGTAGCGTTTAGGATGGCGACAGGATGCCACCTGATGACGAGCGTTGACGACGATCGACATCGAGAGATATTGGAGATACCTGTTCAAAAACACTTCGAGCTGATGGATCGTCAGCTTGCCTTGGTGAAAACGACATTAATGAAACCAAGCCAATTTTCAACCAATTATAATTTCTTGTATTGTGTATATAAAGGTTATCAAGAATTCTGAAAACACTAAGATGATTTATTTGAATGTATCTGTTGTGATCAATCTACCATTTTTGGCATGATACTGCTTGCATTGGGAAACCCATTGAATTATGCATGAGTTTGTGGGTTTCAATATAATGCTATGTAAAATCAATAAAAAAATTTTCTAGGCTAGCAAAAATAATGATTCGATTCGTTCACGCGTGTGTGAGACTATAAAAGTCACTTGCTAGCAGTGATACCGCTTGCTGCGCAATCGTGGGTTGACCCACGTTGTAGTTTACGTGTTTTTTGGTATATATACCGTGGACCCATTGAAAACATTTTGACACAACGCTGCTGTGTAAATTATGACGACCTTAGCACACCATACTGTCAACACATACCAGCTATGCGGAGATATCTGGGTTGCGTTTCACAGGCCCACTGAAAACCACATTGTGATCCAATTCTGCAAAATAAATAACGACAGCAGTATACTCTGTGCCGCTATATGAAGTATGACTTGCTCTACAAAATGGGACCCAACAACACTCCTATAGCTCCAGCGATTGTGGAGGTATTACCGTTTTCGTGTGTCATTGGCCCCATTTAAAAACCGCTTTTGACACAGATTCTGCATACTAACACAGGAATGTTGAATTATTTGATATATGAAGCCTTACAGAGATTTTTCGCCTTACAAAATCAGCCTAAGATATTGCAGCAGCATTCGAGGTACAATCCATAACCGGTTTTGTCGGACAACATTTTGCCCCGACTCGAGCCCATTCGGTCTACTTTTATGGCCCGAAGGAGTTGAAATCCGATTTGGCGTCTAACTAAAGGCACAAATAGAAATTTTAAGCTTTCAAATAAGCTATCACGCGAGTCGGTCGTCCAGCCGAAGTTGACCTATAATGGGTCTCACCTGAAAAAGAACCCCAGATACGGACACCGTCAAAATTTAGTAGGCTGGCTAGTGAGAATTCTTACTTGGCTGGTTTTACTCACTTATCGTAACATGCCACCAGCTGAAGCTCTTCTCAGTCGTAGAAAATTTTGCCAGTTTTTTTATCAGTGCTAAGGAGAGACCAAAAATTTTTGTCCGGGGCGTATTTCTGGGAGTACCAAAATTTTACCATGGAGCAGGATTATTTTTTGTGTTTTTCTTACGTAGTGCAAAAGCACAATGAAATTTCAAAAAACAGTTAAATTTTAAAAAGCACAAAATTTAGCACAACTGAACTGTTTAATTAAAAGGTTACAAAAACAAAAATTTTTAAACGCTGAATGCTTATAAACTGACCATGTTTATAACTGTAGAACCTAAGTGTATATATATAAATTCTGAAATATGAAATAATTAGCGCTCAATATAACTGATTGGTCCATTGTATAAATATAATGCATGTATTAATATAAAATTGCTAGTAGCCGCAAATTTCAAAAAACACAATCTTAGCACATCATAAATTTTGAAAGAACCTGCCATGGAGACAGACAACGGGCGACACGCTTATTTACTAAAGGGTGCCGAGAAATGCCTGGATTCCCCACTTCGAAAAAGCCAGGGCAGTGTAGTAATTTTGTAACGTCTGAAACGAGCGAAGACCAGGTTTTTTTGGTCAAAACTTTTTTCCTTTGGACCAGTGATTTTTTTGGTCAAAAACATGTTCTTTTGAACACAATTTCTTATAAATTAAAACCAAATTTTAAAAATGACCATATAAGTGAACAACCTATGTAATATATGCTAGTTTGGTTACGTATAAGCGCATATCTAAGCGGTCATAGCTAGTTGTGCTGCAGACCAGTCATGCTTAAAAACGATCACTTACGGTTATCAATGACCAAATTTTGTAACAGTATACAATTTTTGAAAAAAAACCCTGGCGAAGACAGGTGTGAAATGACCACTTTATGCTCAAAAATACCTAACTTGGTCGTAAACCAAGAACAAATACGTATATAATTCGTGGAGTTAAGGGAAATGTCATATGTGCTGCTAGCGTACTCTCAATATCTATTCTGAGGTTTCAAACTGACTTTCCAATAAGCTGAAGGTGTGAAAAGCTAAGAAAGACAGTATATCATACGACGCGACGGCCATTTTCTGGTCATTCCAAAATCATAATACCCTTAATTTTCTTGCTATGACCGAAAAGAAAAAACTTCTACATTTCCACATTACAGCGTTCATGAAGAACTATATAGATAGATGATATAGATCAATGTTCATGTTGGAGGTCGTTAGTCCTTGCCGTATTAGGCGAACGTCGCATCACGCAAATGCCGAGTACGCTTAGATTAGACTAATGTGCTAAGAAATGTGTAGCGTTGGAACCATAAATCCTGTTTTTGACGTTTTTGACTGTTTTCCAAGAGCAGTATTTTAGCTATATTTATAAGATTATATTTGAAAAAATATCGATTTTAGTTGTCATCAATTAAGAGTTCCACAAAATTGTACTGTTAAAGGGGTCATTTCACGCTACGATGACGTTTTGCCCCAGAAAAAATGACAAATGACTTTTTTGGCTCCGATTATCTTCATTTTTACACCCTATGACCAAAAAACATCAAGGATCCGTAATTTGAGGTCGTTATAGTAAATTTTTTTAACCGTTTTTATGATATGGCTTCTCAAATACCACCCCCTGCTGCTCAGCAAGGTACCATAAAATGGCCTCTGGTATGCTCCAGGTTGCATCTAGCCTCGATTTTGTGATCGTATCTCGTGCAGCATTAGTCATTACGATTTTTGTCAATTTGGGACTTATGTGGATGTCCAGCCTCTTACGGCGTGCGTGAAGACGAAAATTTTTTTGTTTGAAGTAGCTAACTAATGACGCTTCCTAGCGCAAATAACATTTTTACCAGTTCCCTGCACGTTTACGTGCTACTGGCCAAAATATCAAGTTTTACCCCCCCCCCGACCAAAAGGTCATCGTAGCGTGAAATGACCCAAAGGTATAATCAGGCTTGCTTTATACACCAAATGAATACCATCTATCATACCAGTAGAATATATAGGACCGTAGGACCTGTGAGAAACAATCCATGATGACACGAAAAAGGTGTAACACTTTAAAATTTCACTAAAACCATGGCGAAATAAGCATTGCCAAATCACTAAAGAAATGTGGATTCCTAGTATGTATTCAGAAACTCTGATGCGACAAACAAGATTATACCTCCACGTCACCCATAGCGTCATAAGACCAGTTTGAAGCAATTGAAGATATTTAAAATGATCAGAAAGAAATTACATAATAAAACTTGCCAATTGTTGACTTATTTGCGTTCGCTTCATTTTATAGCCAAGTACAATCTGGATTTTGCATCTCAGTTGTCATTTAGTCGGATAGGCACTGCATTCCTAGCGTCCAGTGGGGACAAATAGACAACTGTAGCAAGAACCACCGCGTTTGATAAAGGTTGATCAATCGTAATACCAAATAATGTGGCAAATTGGTTTACTTATCGGAATGCTAACCGCAGCATCGATCAAAGTAACAAGGTAACCATGAACGCCTGGAAGCGAATCCCATTTGCGTTGCCGTTTGGTGAAGCTGTACAAAAGCCTTATATATAAGTTAAGATTTACCAATAACCATAGCAACTTGGCAGTTTGGCAAATCCCTTAACCCGATGATAATCGGAAACCTCTGGTCTACCACAACCACAACGCACCAAGTCATACCGTGACACAACATTGTCAAAGCTCAAACAATATACAAAACAATCATCCACATTTCAAATCGGGAAAAATAATCAAAGAAGGCTACTGTAGTTGGTTCCGTCTTTCGCCGTAAGTTGGTCTATACCACTTGGCATTAACGGATACATCATACAGCGTCCGTTTTTGTTCCACAGATGTAGAAGTAAAAGTCCGTAGACCGGGTGTTCACCATCAGCATCAAGTTATAACATTGTCAAAGCGCAAACAATATACAAAACAATCATCCACATTTCAAATCGGGAAAAATAATCAAAGAAGGCTACTGTAGTTGGTTCCGTCTTTCGCCGTAAGTTGGTCTATACCACTTGGCATTAATGGATACATCATACAGCGTCCGTTTTTTTTCCACAGATGTAGAAGTAAAAGTCCGTAGATCACAAGAAAAAGAGAGACGAAAAACTCCATAACACAAAAACAAACAGCCACAGAAAAAAAAACACAAAAAAACACAAAACAACAACAACACAAAGAAAAAAAAAACCCACCACAAACAACAACACCCACAAAAAAACACCACAAAAACAAACAAACAATCAAAACAACACACAAAAAAAAACCCCAAATAACCACAAAAAAACAGCCCACAGAAAAAAAACCACCACAAAAAACCAAAACCAAACAAAAAAACAAACACACAAAGAAAAAAAAAAAACCACACAGTCCCATATACCAAAACAAAAAAGCAGAAGAAAAAAAAAAAAAAAAAAAAAAGCCCAAACAAAAACAAAACAATCAAAAAAAAAAAAAACAAAGCATAATACAAAAAAAAAAGAAGAAAAAAATAAAAAAAAAAAAAAGCGCCAAAAAATACAAAAAAACAAAAATAAAAAAAAGAAAAACCATCATATACCAAAAAAAAAAGTAAAAAAAAAAAAAAAAAAAAAAGCGCAAAAAAACAAAAAAATCAAAAATAAAAAAAAAAAAAACAATTCAAAAAAAAAAAGAAGAAAAAAAAAGAAAAAAAAAAAAAGCGCAAAAAAACAAAACAAATCAAAAATAAAAAAAAAAAACACATTCATATACCAAAAAAAAAAAGAAAGAAAAAAAAAGAACAAAAAAAAAAACCACAAACATAACAAAAAAACACAAAAAGAAAAAAAAAAAACACATTCATATACCAAAAAAAAAAGAAGAAAAAAAAAGAACAAAAAAAAAAAGCGCAAAAAACAAAACAAACCACAAAAAAAAAAAAAAACAATTTCATATACCAAAAAAAAAAGAAAAAAAAAAGAACAAAAAAACAAACACAAACAAAACAAAACAAACCAAAAAAAAAAAAAAACACATTCAACAAAAAAAAAACAAGAAAAAAAAAGAACAAAAAAAACCAAACAACAAAAAACCCAAAAAAAAAAAAAACACAACAAAAAAAAACAAAAAAAAACCAAAAAAACCAAACACAAAACAACCAAAAAAAAAAAAACCCCACAAAAACCCACCAACAAAAAAAACACAAAACCAACACAAAACAACCAAAAAAAAAAACCCACAACACAAAACCCCACCACCCAAAAAAAAACCCCCCCCCCCAACCCCCCCCCCCAACCCCCCCCCCCCCCCACCGGGTGTTCACCATCAGCATCAAGTTATACTTAAATAATTTTCAAAGTGTGGCTCCTCGGATAATGGGTCCGACAGGCACAAATCAATACCAGAAACCACGGTGTTTATCAATCGCTCAATAGGCAACAACAAAAATGCAACGATTTAAAGCTGTTCGCATGAGCGACCAACGGTGCTCTCGAACAATCAGGTTCATCGCGGACAACTATATATATATCCTCTAGTCGTTGACCCGGCGACACAAAATTGGATTTGGTTCCATCCATCACAACCAATCGTTCTTCTGTGAAAATGGCAACGATGTTGTGATCGCCGAATTTTGATACATTAAAGCGTTCGACAAAGTCAAGCATCCATCGTCGTTTTCGACTGGTCTTTATCAATCAATGCCGACTGCATGCAGCGTCAGTAGGCATACCACTGCTCATTTCCCGGGTCGAAGAGCAACTATCCGCGCTATGACAACGCGTATGCATTCAACGGCGCATATACAACGTGATTTGCAAACTTCGTTAGGGTCCGCAATGAAGCAACGCACAACCGTCTCGAGTATTTGTATATAAAGGCTGTTAAATGTGACTAGTGCCTTCCTAAAACAGTCGTATCAACGTCGCTGGTCTGGAATACAGTTTCGCCTGATCGATTGAAGCCCGCACAAGCATAGCACAACTCACCAAGGAACTATCAACATCTCCCAAAACAAACTCGTTCGATATAGAGGACTGGGAGAGATTTTTTGTTGTGCTTGGCCAACCACAGGCGGTAGTGAAGGCACACGTTCTTCGGCAATCAACACAGGATTCCGTCGTACAGCTTCGGTCGTCGACAATTCCACAACTTAAATCCACAATCTGCTCTGCGTGAATGAATAATGGATCCTGAATGAACTTCAACCGACGGCACAAAATCAGTTTGATTCGCTGCTGATGAAATTCGTGAATCCGAGTTCCGATATTCCGGTGAGGCTTAAGCTACAGTATAAAACCAGTTTCCTACGACGGATATTTTGGAGCTTGTACATAATAAAAACTGATTCGGGAGCCCACAATTTGCACAATAATGTACCTTGGTTTCATGATGATCATATATAAGCAAGAAAATTTTGGGTCTTGCATTTCAGTTGCCATATCAGCCACAGCAGTCAATGGCACACTCCATTCCTGTCATATTCCTTTTGTTACGTTATTAGTATAAGGCTTATATATCATTGCTTTTCAATCGAAGTACGACCAGTGGGTTTACACACTCTATTCTTAGTGTCATACTTACTCTAATTGTATATATATCCACAAAATAATACTAGTCCCTAGGGCTCTAAGCTGAAGATCCCTTAACTGTTACTTATCTGATTAAGAAATCATATATATATACGTATATATTGCATATCCGACCGAGTTATGCCGGCATAACTGCACAACCGATATTATAGCCGTATATTCAACCGACACTGAGGATGTCGAATATAGCATTGATATCAACTGTGAATTCAGGCACGAATAGGTCTGGCAGTACAGCGCCCGCTTGCAGATCCAAATACAGGATGTCGTCAATTCAAACCATGCCCAAGACCAACTACTCGCCGACTTGCCTTCACATGCTTTAAGCATCACGCACCTAGCACTAGGCTAAAATCAAAAATGGTTAACCTAACACGGAGGTCGTACACAAAAGTGATTCTGAATTATTTGAACCGGCCAAATACAGAACGACCGCTAGCCTATGTGAATAATGAAACACAATACAATACATGGAATACGTATAAAAGGTAAAGCATATAAAAAATAAAAGCCAGTGGTATATGCCTACAGTATTTAACTAGTCGGTAGTGGAACTACATTTGTGGGCGGAGCTTGGGCTGTGGCATTACGAATGTACTCAATTTTATGTTCTTGTAACTACATTGGATAGGGCATAGGTCTTTATCATTGGTAAAAATATTATATTTGAATTCTTCGACCCAAAAAACCCTATAATGGTTTGATCGAAACGATTCTATTTCAATAAATAACACAAATATTGCAAAATTCTCTATTTTAGCTGCATAAAATTAACTAATTAGCTAACTACTATTTAACCATTCAAAATTTTTTAATCCCAAATATCATGTGCACACTCTGACAAGATAGGCTTTCAAACGAAAAAAGTTTTTTAAAATCGGTTCAGTGGTTCTTGAGATCCGTGGGACCGAACGAACGAACGGACGGACATCGACCTTTTTACTCCCAGACAGAAAATAAAAACGCTTCGCTCGGCTTCGCCGAGCTCCGATCAATAAAACGTAAATAAATGTCTAATATAGCAACTTTATATCTGCTGTGAATTCGAACAGGGGTACCTCTGCCCATAATGTACATGCTTTCAGATGCAAAGCCAGCGAAGTAAAAATTTTTATTTGGACCTAGCACCGGTATAACACGAGACGTAAAAGTTGACGAAACGTCGGGGGGCTGCAGTGGGATTCTACGTCCTCCCGCCTTGAAACAGTTGTTTTCTTAGGGATTGGTAGGCAGTTTTTCCTTATGTCGGCTATCGGTTATAAAAAAGGGGGACGGGATTCTGAAGATTGTGTGGTCCGAGGTGTGGCCAGTAGAATGCCGGTGGGGCGATTTATACGGAGCGCGTCTTGCTTTTCGTGATCAGTATTCGCCCTATATTTTGCGATGCGGCGAGATCCTTGCTCGGCTCTAATTGCTCTGGTTCCAGATAGTTGAGTAATAAACGCGCATAAGGAATGTTTATTCCAAAGCAAGATAAAATACTAATAACAATAATTGTTTGCGCACTCGTATTGAAAAGCTGTGGCACTATTCGTTAGTACCGAATTATTTTTGGATCACGTCATGCTTACACCGGTCACTCTCGTACGGTCTGACTTTCAGCTTGCTCTAAGACTACTCGGCCACTCGTTCAGCTTCAACAAGAGATAGAGAATCCCTATTTCTTAAACGTTTAGCAATGGGTTAAGTTACAACTGCCTAGCACTTGGGCATAAGTTCTTAACCTTAAATTATAATGACTAGTCTTTAACTAGTATGACCGAGCGATAGTGGTTATAGGTTAAGTTATCTATTACTTTACTAAAGCCTTTGTGGGTTGACACAGCACGCCCCTGGCCAGCTGACGCACCGTGCGATTATTTGATTACCTTAACCTATGCCTTAGATTTACGCTAATAGTGCCAGTTATGTTAAACAAGCCGACCCCCGCTGGCTGCCGAACTACGTTACTAAAACTGTATAGTAGCGGTCGACTACTATTCAGTTAGAATTTTGCTCAATCCCTAGGCCCCCGGCTGGCTGGGCAACTGGCTGGATATTTAACATAGAGTGCTGGAGATTGTGGTAATCCGAAGTCGACCCCTTACTCGCCCGGTCTTCTCAAGAATAGCACTACTTGCTCCGTCGACCCCGGCTGGCTGCCAGACTTCACAAGGAACACTGCTAATTTATTCGAGACCCACTTGTACTCTCGCACGGGTATTGCTCACTGCACTCCAGGGGCCAAAGTTTCTAACGCATTATTAAATTACGATTAAGCTATTTTATCGCCCCTACTAAGCTTACTGCACTTTCTCCGAGATTTTTCTTGGGAAGCTAATATTACTAAATTAATTATTAACCAGTATTACGATGCTTATATATGTAGCTTTTGCACTCCGCCACAAGCTTCTACAACATTGATAACTAATTCGGTCCACCGCTCAATGCTTTCCTCGATAACTACGTAACAATTCAGAAAGAAAGCTAGGTTTTTCCAAAATAAAACGCAATTCTTTGCGTGTAAGCACTTTCTAGGACACCAATTGATCATAGAATGAACCAAAATTAAATTAAAAGTACGCTATCATTGCACCTTGCCAATACTATTACACCGGTTAACACAACTACAGTAGTGCCGCTTTGATGACGTACAATAAAACAAGAAAATTAGCTAGGTAGCCAAAATATAGAGAACAATAAAATAAATAAGCAATGCGTAGAACTGTTAAGCTCTTTAAGCGTCTCCACTTCACGAGATCAGAACTAGGTCTGAATTGTAAGAAGAAAACAAACTTAAACCAGACATAGCTAATGAGTGAAACGAGAGGAAAAGGAAATAAAATTTAAGTTTTTGGAAAACCCATGAATTAGGGCAAACATATAAAAAAGGATTTAATGAAAAAGAAATTTTAACTCCAAAAAGTAAAAATTTAGCCCCAGTACCCCTGGTAGTAGTTATATTTTTAATGGTTCATAAGGGTTAGGGTTTAGAGGATATTTTTATTATGACAGCTATCGGATTATAAAACGGGACTGGATTCGTCACTCGAAGATGTGGTGGTTCGTACGCGTGGTCAGTAGTATGCCGGTGGGAATAATTAAATGTTCTTTCTTGGCGCGCGGTAGTCTATTTCTGCGTACTGTAATCCGTGTGGCGTTGCGGCGTGATTACGTCGATTAGCTCGAGATATTGTTGCGATATAAAATCAAGACAGCCAAAGTCAGAACATTTATTCAAAATTAGTATATATATATATAATACTTCAGTAACTGATTATACACCGGTTTGACTTATGCCACTTTATGCACTATTGACTAAGCCAGCTGTCTCGTTATTTGTGAATGTTTTAGCCACTCGTTTCGTCAAAGCGCCGTTAAGAATTTTCTCAGATTTACTTTCGAATCCCGTAGAATTTAGTTGAACAAGCCTTGCGTTTTTATATTTTGCTCAAACTCAGGGTTGAGCGCATATTATCCTGAATAATTATTTGCTACTTAACGTTAGATTAGGTATTAGTTAACTCCTCTTGTGAGGTTTGTACGAAGCCTTCCGTACGGCTAGACCCTTGCGTTTATTTGGGTATCTTAACCTTTGCCTTAGATGTACACTAATAGTTTCCATATGTTTTCCTCTTGTGAGGTTCGGTCGTAGCCTTTCGGACGGCTAGACAGGTGCGTTTATTTGACTACCTTATCCTAGGATCTTAGATTTACGCTATACGTGCAGTTATTTTAACGTTCCCGCTTCCGCACGGTTAGCAAGGCCCGATCTATGACTAGTAAGTGGTTATATTTTAGGGTTACGCTCGTGCTCGCTCCGTTTTATTTGGGAAATTACTAAAAACAATATAAATTATTATAGCACTAGTATACCTATGTGTGTAGGTTTGACATTACTCAACGTTAATTTTCTTCGGAAAAGCAAGACACACCACAATTCGAATCAGAAATCACAAATCTTTAAAAATACGATTAACTATGGTGCCTCATGCGTTCAAGCTATTAAATCCAGAACAATCCTGAAAATAGATCCTTACGCACCATAAATATAGCCGATCATTTCCCAAAGTCTTGATAAATGTACAAAAAGAATTAAAAATCCTTGCAGATTAGCTATGTAAGCCGTAAAGAACAAATTAAATCTTAAAACAATAACTTGAGTCGACTAAGTAACCAATAAGGCTTGCTGATAACCCGAACTATTTAGCTGAATAAGTCGGATGTTTATGCAACAGTTAAACAAACACACCCTAACTCGGTCGATCGACAGCTAAGACTAAATTAAAAGAAAAGAAAAGACGCTAACATTCACGGGCGCAGCATCAGGGGGGGTCGGGGGGGTCCTGACCCCCCCACTTTTGGCAGTGGGGGGGTCCACCGTTATAGTGGACCCCCCCACTTTTTCTGAAATTTGTGATTATTTGTCTGCTATAAACAAGCCTGAAAACTTTTTTGTTTCAGAAAAATATATTAAAATATCATGTCAGATAAGAAAGATATATTGCATTACTTTCGTAAAGTAACACCTGTTGCCAATGAACCTTCGGCGCCCTTAGACGAAAGTGAAGCTACCTCACCGAAGCAGGTATGTAAGATATCATTAACATCACAGAATGGCTAAATTTTTATTCCATAAACTTTAAACTCCGAAACATGTGTAAGTGTATTTGGATATTTTATCATAACCCGGCAACATAGATACGTTTGCAGCAGGGCAGTTCCACTACGGCCAATTTTCCGGAATGTTCTACTACCCCGACTTAGGATGAGGCTTCGTAACGTGACGATAACGAATTTTCCGGGGCCCATATACATTTCCGGCTTTTGGTCTATTTGTTGGTATATACGTCGGCTTGTGACATTGTAATGGCTTATTGCATAGTAAGGATGGATAAGCGGAACACGCACTGTATTGGGAAAGTTGTGTGCTGAATAATGCAGGAGTAAACTTAAGCTGCGAGGCTTACCATCCTCTTTTGACACGATGTACAAATTGTTGTTAGAGAACAACTCGCTGATTTTAATACCCTATTCGATTTTTGAAATTTTCCGTACTATGAACGCTTACTATGCGATGACCAAAAGGCCTGACCTATGTTAGGCAGCAGCTTGCGACCCAATTACTAATTGGGCAGTTTTCGGTTCCTTAGCATTTTATATGCGTTGTCCAATACCCCTAATTTCTGTTCGCTTGCGCTTCAAAGAATCTTTTGTTCATTGAACAAGCGATCGCCAATCGCTATTGTCAAAATAGGATGGTAAGCCTCGCAGCTTAAGTTTACTCCTGCATAAGCATTGTGGTTGATGTCATTTAGTCTGTTATTGTCACAGCCGTCAGGCAATACAGTGCCACAGGCTAACACAGAGATAAGGCCAACACGTTTTTGTCCTGGGAATCTCAGAACGAAATTATCAAACTTCTGTGTCATCATGTGCAACGTAATATCATCGGCTCTATCAGGTCATCTCCGCATGGATATTTCAGCATAATGGTTGACGAAACGACTGATATTTCTGGTATCGAACAGGTTTCGCTCTGCGCCAGGTACGTCGATGACAACTTGAAACCTGTCGAAGTTTTTCTTGGGCTCTACGACACTGCAGACACAACAGGGGAGTACCTGACAAAAGTCATCACCAATACCCTTCAGCAGATTGGCTTGCCAATATCCCAACTTAGGGGACAATGTTACGACGGCGCCGCCAATATGGCCGGGCGCTTCAAGGGTGTAAAGACTCGAATATTAGACGCAGAACCAAAAGCATTGTTCGTTCATTGCGTTAATCACGGCCTAAATCTTGCTGTTCAGGAACCAGCAAAGAACATAGCGCTTATTCGTGACTCCCTGCAGCTTGTCCACGAAGTGGGGAAACTAATCGGAGATTCGGCTCAGCGCATTTCTAAGCTTAAGGAAACGGCGAAACAGCTTGGAATAGAGACCGTGCATGTTCCCAAGACCCTGTGTCCGACGAGATGGGTCGTTCGTGGTAAGCCTCTATCGTTACTTTGTAGCAAGGAGCAGTACGGACTTGTTATGGAGACACTCGAAGACATTTCTAGTACCAGTACAAGGCAAGAAGCCGGCGCTAAGGCAGCAGGCCTTTTTGCTCAGCTGCAAAAAGGTGTCACATATCTTGGGTTGGTCATGGGTGAAATTGTCTTCACAAGGTCAGAATTCCTAGCCACCAAACTGCAGGGAACAACTATGACCGTCGCCTCGGCAAAAGAGGCCGTTGATGCAGTGGTTCAAAGCCTGCGCGATCTTCGTAGTGACGAAAAATTCCAGGAAATCTGGCTGAAGGTTGAAGCAGCGATTGAAGAGTTGGAACTTGAGCCGATTGCGATTCCGAGAGTAAAACGACCTCCGAGACGGCTGGAACACGCAACGACACCGGTAGCTCCTCATATTGCGACCAATCCAATGTCACATTATCGCACCATTTACTTTCAGCTGCTTGATGTCGTTACTGTTAGCATATCCGACCGTTTTGATCAAGCAACCATGAACACGTTGCAACAGCTGGAAGCTACGCTCATCTGCAAGGATGTCACCAAACTTCCTACGGCATACATGGATGAAGTTGATTCGGAAATGTTACAGCATGAATTTGCACTTTATCGTGGCCCCTCCAGCTCCGTTACCGCTGTTGCTGATCACATGGAATCAATGAAACCTGGCGCTCGCGGCATCTTTTCGCAGATCGAGAAACTCTTACGTCTTATCATGGTGGTACCTCCAACCAGTGCATCACCTGAGCGATCTTTTTCCTGCCTAAGACGGCTGAAAACATGGCTGCGGTCCGTCATGAGCGAGTCCCGTCTGACTCACTTGGCCGTGGTTCACGCCCATCGGGATATTGCCGATCAGATGGATCTGAATGACATTTGCAGAGACTTTGTTTACAAAGAGAATCGTTCTAGGATCTTTGGGACATTTTAGAGGGATCGCTTGCGTCAAAGACTTTCTGTAGAGCCTACTATATGAATGTGCTGATATAGAATACATTTAACTTTTGGTTGATTAATTCATTATCCTATTTAGGCATTTGAATTGTTAAACCTGTACTGCGGACAGCGTCAATAACTGCTTTTGTATAAACTCAAATTCTATATATTTGGATATGTGCACTGTGAAACTCGATAGCTAACAGAGACACCAAGAGGAAGCGTGTAAACATAAAACATATTTTCACAATGAAAATTTCATGCGTATTTCCGATTCGCAGTGTCGTGCTTAGGGCAGTAGCAGCAGCCATAGCTACGAGGAAGGAGCTCCGCAAGGGTCAGTACAGAGTTCCACAAAGGAACGTGGCCGCAAGGTGAAAGTAGCGGGGGACCGCACCAGAGATCTTGTCGGTGTGGCGAAGGCACTGAACACGGCACTGCGTATAAGTGGTTGCTCGACTAGTTTGTAGCAGGACATTTGTAATACTCTTTAGTCATTACGAAGAACTAGGGTGTGCAATTTACACATTTCACCGGTGATGTTATCTTTCATCAGGTGGACCCCCCCACTTTCGAAACGCGTGCTGCGCCCCTGCTAACATTTGTTATCTAGAACGAAAAACAAGTGCTAATTATGCAAATTAGCACGAAAACAAGGAAAAGCACGAAAACAAGGACGGAAAAGGGAGTGTTGGGCTGGTGACTTTTTCACCACAATTTTTCTTCTTTTCAACAAAGGCCGCCCCCACGCCGCCCTGGTATTCCCTGTCACCCTGGCATGGTCTATATAGCGTAATATAACATATATATCTCTGCATATATTATATGTACTGTAACCCTAGCTAAGTAATTTCCTGCTTAATTTAAATAATTATAATAATACTTATTATTACTTATTTATAAAATTCCCCTAAATATCCCCATTCTTCCCTAACCTAAATTAAATACCCCCAAATCCCCCAAAGCACGCTTTTTCTTTTTCCCTACCCTTTTTCCTATGATATATACCTTACCCACCGTTTTCTTTTACCCAAAACCAAAATCTTACCCAAAATCCATTTTTCTCCTTTTTCCCATTGTTCTACTGAAATTCAAATTACCGTCCCACTCCCAATACCTAACCAATCCCCTCCAAAATTCAATATCCTTTTCCCCTCACCCCATCTACTACAATATATTAAATTCCCCTTTCCCCTCCTACTTCTTCCCATAAATTTCTTCTTTTCCAAAATCAACATATTTCCCCTTTTTCCTCATTTTTTCTCAATACCCCTAACTTCCCAATACCCCACCAAAACTACCATTTTTTATATCCTTTTCCCATTTACCAACCCAACCTCATATTAAACCTACACCCTCCCTTTTTATATTTTCTATAAAATTTCCTTTTTCTAAATTTTCATTTTTTCCGCAATTTTTTCTATTTTTCAAATATCTCTTGTTTCCCCAAAACCCTACCAACCAGGGGCGGACCCAGAGGGGGGATAGGGGGATATATCCCCCACCAGAGTTTTTTGGAAAATTTTTTTGGGCTTCAAAAAATAAAAAAGGAGCGAAAAAAACGAAAAACGTTTTTCATCTTTAATAAAACTTGTTTGTTTTTGATACCCACAGGGATTTTACGTGTGCATATACACATACTTGCGCATGTTGCATTCGCTCCAGGTTGTCTGTTGTTGCATTCGCTCCAGGTTGTCTGTTTGTCTGAATGTTTTTGTTTGTAAGTGGGCATTTGTAGCGTTACGCGTTATTGGTTCTGTTGTTGTTGGCTTGTCGCACCGCATGCAGCCACGTAAGCTAGGAGTGGCTGCTGTGTTGAATGTCATAGCTAGGTGTATATTTCGCAGGTTGGTGAAATAGGGAGCTTTAAGGGTGGGGTTGCCAAAAATGTTTTTCAGGACCAAAAAATCGAAAAATAGGGGGGTCCCCCTGGCCAAAATTTTTTTGGCATAAATACTTCGAAATTTTTTACAGGCTTCGTGTGTACTACCCAAAATAATAAAGTAACTATGATTACTGACTTTGGGGCAAATAAAAGTTTTTCTGTGGCGCAGTTAGCACTATTTATTTTTCTAAATTAACAGACAATGCTTTAGCAGTGAAATATAAGATATAAGTGTAATATGAAATATACGTGTTTTGAGTCTGAAAAGTAAAAATGATTTTCAGGACCAAAAAATCGAAAAATAGGGGGGTCCCCCTGGCCAAATGTTTTTTGCACAAATACTTAGAAATTTTTTGCCCGGTTTTGTATATTGTATTCGCTGTCTAAAGTATTAAGGTATTAAATTTTGGGACATTTTGGGAGATTTTTCCCGACAAGGTTAGAGTAATACATTTTTCTAATTTGAGAAATATTGTTTCTACAGTTGAAGTTTCAATATTTTAGTTGTTCTAAAAAATGTCAGAGCCAAAAAAACTAAAAATCAGTGACTATTTTACCGCTCGCGCACCCGACAACTCAAGTAGTGAGGCCGGGCCATCAACGTCTTGATGATAATGCTGACAGTAGTAATACAGAACCTCCTCCTTCTACACCTGCCCCTGCCCCTGTGAATATATACTACATTATTTTTGTTTTATGTTATTTTTAATAAAAATGTATATATACATTTTATTTTAAGGGAAAAATTGATTATGTGAGTTCATAGGCAATATATCGTCAATATGATGCAATTACAAGTCCGGAGTCAACCGAACACATATTTCAAACATCAAAAATTTTTGGTATCCCCCCCACCAGAAAATCCTGGGTCCGCCACTGCTACCAACCCATCCCAAATTTTAATATCCTTCACCCCTTATCCCCGCTCACCTTATATCTACCTCACCCCTTTCTCCTCCTTTTTATTTCCTTTAAATTTCTATTTTCCAAAATTCCCATTTTTCTCCTATTTTCACATTTTCAAACCTTAACCATTCCCCTAAAACTTAGCCCACCTTTACCAAATTCACAATACCCATACCCCTATGCCACCCTTTCAACATACTAAAATTTAACCCTTCAATTCCCCCTCCATCCCCCATACTACCAAACCTCCCCAACCCCAATTATTTTAAATTATTTAAAATTTACTATTATTATTATTATTATAATATTTTAATAAATAAATTTGTTTCTAGAAAGTTATAATGGGGACTTTCTAGTATCACGTGTTAGTTATCAGTGAGTGTGATTATTACAATACAGTAGTATGTTATCGGAGAGAGTGGTTGCGTTGCAGCGAGTAGTATGTTGTTAATACATTAGTTGTTTTTTAACGAAAGTAATGATGTTTTTCAGAGTTTTAAAATGAATGCGATAGCTAGTGACTAAATGTGCTTAATTAGTTTTCGTTTGGATAGTATGACTGTAGGCGCGTTGCGTTCAAGTTATTTGTCGCCCGGCTGTGGCGCTTCAGGCGCTGTTTAGCGAAGTCGGCTCTTAACCATACACTTGTTGGAGTGACGTGTAAACCGACTATCGTTATCGCGATGTGCTGAAATACGGTGGTTCAGGAGTTAAGGGGCTTGAGGAATGGTCCGATGGTAACGTATATATCGACGCCTATGTCGTATTGTGTATTGTGTTGTGTATGCACTGGTAAAGGTTTAACGAAAGCGCTGGAGTAAGACTGTATATTTTCGATATTATCTATGACATATGTGGGAAGTGCTGGTATAAATTGAGAGCAGAACGAGTTAGTTACGTGCTAGCGCGAAAAGTCCGTGAAGATCCAGCGTGATCGTTCACGAACTATTTCGGTGTTTAAACTCTACATTGTTGCGCTCCGGCATTGTGTTAATATCAATAAACTGTATAACGCGCACGGGTATCGATCGAAGTCAAGAGCGGAATAACGTAAGAACACTAGATCCGAGTCGATACAACCAGTGTGGCCCACTGAGCTACCCCTTTGTAGAAACGCTATCCCGGAACACTACCGCTTTACTGGTACGCCAGACCACGGACTAACGCACCCCAGTGGCTAGAGAGACTAAATATTTGGTGGCCTTAATAAATTAACCGAGTATAGACATTGTGTGTTATACTTAGCCCTGGGGGTCGGAGCGTCGCGTAAGCACGAATAGAACGGCCGAGCAAAGAAGATAAAAAAGCTCCGACATGGTGGCCATGACGAGGCCAGAATCGATGCTGTGAAGATCGACGATCCTGTTGGTTGCGATTGCTGAATCAATTAGTGGTTAGCGGTGTTGTAATTTTGTTGCTTAGCGTATTTGTAACAGGACCGTTCCGGCCCCATTACGAGTGTTTTCAGGATTTCCACACCCAAAATCGTACTGGAACACGCTGGCACCGGGTCACATCCGTACATGAAGGACGTTATATTTTAACCGTAACTCATTGGTATATAAAAAATGTCATTTTTTACCATGGCATAATTTTAACCATGAATCGTTTATAAAAATGTCATATTTTACCATTGCATCGTTTTAACCATGAATCGTTCATAAAAATGTCATATTTTACCATTGCATAATTTTAACCATGAATCGTTTATAAAAATGTCATATTTTACCATTGCATCGTTTTAACCATGAATCGTTCATATAAAAATGTTGTATTTTACCATTGAATCCTTGTAACCATGAATCGTTTATATAAATGTCATATTTTACCAAGGAACCATTTTCACCATGAATTGTTTATGTAAAAATGTCATATATTACCATTGAACCATTTTAACCATCGTTGGTATAAAAATGTCATGTTTTACTAGTGGATCATTCTAAACATGAATAGTTTTCAGTGCATAATTTGTTGTATATTAATGACTTCTCGCCGGGACGAGTGTTATCAGTTGAATGAAATAGGGAAAACTAAACTACCTCAACCGGCCTGTAAGACTGGACATGGAAACCACACCGATGGAAACGGGAAATTAGGTTGAAACCCAATCAGCAGATATTATATGCTAAAGTTTTGACGGTTGTGACCGTCCGGGAACAGGAGGCCCCTGGCTGCACGTTCAAGTTAACAAGCTATTGACAAAAATCAAAAATACTAATGGCTCGTTTACGTTAAATTGTGTGCGCCGTGACCTAGCTATGTCTCAACAGTCTAGTTTCGCTTGTTGGGACAATCAACAGTCACGGCTGACTATCTGTTTTGTCCGCATTTACTTAGCTAGGTGAGTTTGATAAGCTGGGCGTCATGGCGGACTGGACTGGACAAATAGATGAGTCTCGGCGCACTATTGCCGCACAAGACAGCTGTCAAAATGTAAATTTCGCGCATTGTACGACTGCTAAAATTGGGTTTCCCGCGCTGGACCACTGCCAAAATTTGAATTTACCATGCTGGACCAGTGTCAAAATTTGAATTTCCCGCGCTGGACAACTGCCAAAATTTAAATTTAAAGCGTTGAACAACTGCCAAAATTTGAATTACCCGCACAGGACAACTGCCAAAATTTGAATTTCCCGCGCTGGACAGCTGCTAAAATTTGAATTTCCCGCGCTGCACAACTGCCACAGTTTGAATATCCTGCGCAGCTGCAAAATTTTAATTTGCAGCGTTGGACCACTGCCAAAATTTGAATTTAACGCGCTGGACAACTGCCAAAATTTGAATTTCCCGCGCTGAAACTGCCAAAATTTGAATTTCCCGCGCTGAACAGCTGCCAAAATTTGAATTTCCTGCGCTGCACAACTGCAAAATTTAAATTTCCCGCGCTGGGCAACTGCCAAAGTTTGAATTTCCCGCACTGGACAACTGCCAAAATTTGAATTTCCCGCGCTAGACAACTGACAAAATTTGAATTTAACGCGCTGGACAACTGCCAAAATTTGAATTTCCCGCGCTGAACAACTCCCAAAATTTGAATTTCCCGCGCTGGACAGTTGCCAAAATTTGAATTTCCCGCGCTGTACAACTGCAAAATTTAAATTTCCCGCGCTGGACAACTGCCAAAATTTGAATTTCCCGCTCTGGACAACTGCCAAAATTTGAATTTCCCGCGCTGGACAACTACCAGAATTTTGATTTCCCGCGCTGTGTCAAAATTTAAATTTGCAGCGTTGGATAGCTGCCAAAATTTGAATTTGCCGCACTATACAACCGCCAAAATTTGAATTTCCCGCGCTGGACTGCTGCCAAAATTTGAATTTGCCGTGCTGGACAACTGCCAAAGTTTGAATTTCCCGCGCTGGACAATTGCCGAAATTTTAATTTCCCGCGCTGTGTCAGAATTTAAATTTGCAGCGTTTAATAGCTGCCATAATTTGAATTTCTTGCGCTGGACCGCTCCCAAAATTTGAATTTACAGCGTTGCACAGCTGCCAAAATTTGAATTTACCGCGCTGGACAACTGCCAAAATTTAAATTTACAGCGTTGGACAGCTGCCAAAGTCGAGTCGCGCATTCGAACAGCTGGATACCCCTTCGCGAGGTACACACCTACGTGGAAATCCTTTGTCCATCGAGTCGCCACGAAGCAAAACGGAAAAGCGAAAACAAAGCAGAGGCCCATGAAAACTACAAACATTAAAATACTGCGTCGGAGCCGGTCAGTAAAGTCGACCGAACTCCGCGCTGTCGAAGTCCAACTGATTCGACGAGTCGACGCGTTGGTCATCGCCTCGAATTTTCTGCCTGTATATTAGGATGGCAATTTTGTCGCCGTCCAATCGTTGGCGATTCCTTGACGCCCACTTTTTCGGGTTTTTTTGCTCAGTGTCCAAGTGGAGACACTTCCGGAAATTCAAATTGTGACGGCTACCGTAAACCGTCGATGTCCTTGGAGAGATTCCGTTTCAATTAATTTGCCGACTTTAAATTTGAACCCTCCGAGTACTCGGAAGTTGACAATCTGCGCTTTTCGTCCCGATCTTCCCATGAAACCTGAGCTTTTAAGCTCAAATTTCCTGCAATTAGGACAGGATGTCCATTGAAATCCAAGCCAACGCCCACGTTCTTAAGACAACATCCGGTCCCAAGATGGTTAGATCGCCACACAATTCCCCGTAATGTCCTCAAAAGTTGTAACCTGTCCGACCTTTTTGGATTGCTTAAGCTTTCCTGCTTTAATTGGGTCGGCAAACAATGACATTTTCTTTGTGGTCGTGATATGCCACTCGTCGATTCGACTCAATGTCGTTGTGGAAGATGACCCTAGTCACGAGGACACCTCAAAAAGTCGAGAAGACCAATTTCGATTATGATGCCTAACTCATCTAGCTGATTCCCATGGAGGAACCAATGACGGGTATCGGGTCATTTCGAGGCTGGAGGTAGAACATCCTCCAGGGGACTCCTAGTGAGGTGGGGGTCCTGCTCTGAGGTCCAAAAACCCATGGGAGGACCTTAAACTCACCCCCGTCCGTTCTAGTTATCAGCCAGTCCGTCCGTAAAACTCTTATATTCTAGTTCGTTTTGTATGTCGTGTCCTTGTCTGTCCGTCCTTATATTATGTCCTTACATATATAGTCGGAGATATATACATATATATTACATACATATATCTACACACATATACACACAAATACTCACGCTACACACGTCAGACACGATGGCGTCCTGAGCGACAGAAAAGTCGCTCAGGATAAACACACACGCACAACACACCCACAACAACAACAACCACCGACCAAAAGTGTCGGTTAAAGAGAGCGAGGACAAGAAGACGAAAGGACAGCGAGGACATGAAGCGGGCATGGGAAGGGAAGCGGGACAAGGGGAATCCCTGACGATTTTCGAGGGGCTGGGGTTAGATTCGGTCCCAGGACGAAGGATGGAGTCTATCGGTACCAAACACGAGGGGGGAAGTCGTAATGGCGGGTCGGGACCCACTTATGGGTTCCGATCTGTGTTAGTGTGGGGAGCTTTAGCGGGCTCTCCTGCGGTAACGGTCGGGCGGAGCGACGCCCGCCGGGTATCGTTTGACTCGCCGTTACACGGCGATTTGAATTAGGGGTAATATCGGTACCGGGGCGGCAAGGGTGAAAATGGTATTAAAATTACAGCGATTACAGAGAGTAGCGACTACGGTAGGAGCGCTTTCGCCGGTTATCCCGAGTTAACGGGGCGGCGGACCGTGACCCGCCAGGTATTTTTGGAGATGTCTCGTCGAGACAAATCCAATGAGGGGCGGTTCGCCCATTTTGGAGTTGAGAGGAAAATCTTGAGTTATCGGTGCCCATCAGTGGTTGGTAACAGCGTTCAAGGCAGCTTCGGGTGACTACAGCGACTCAGCGGGGACTCGGACGGAAGTCCGGCGCACGTCGTTGGACTTGGCTAGTCACTATGAACAAAACTAGGGGTCGCATGCAACCTGTTCAACAGTGGGGTACGACAACGAGGATGTTGGAAGGTGGGAGGCTTGCATTAGTCGCCTATTACAACGGGGGTAAGGAAACGAGGCGATTTTACCTGAAAGAGTCGTCCAAGGGGCACACACACATATATACGTACACATATTTTATATATGGTATGTCCTAAAAATATACGGAAGGTAACAGTCCGGATTCCGCGTTGACAATCCCACCTAGCGTAAGTAGCGATTATCTCTACACGTTACAAGCGAAGTTTCGGCGTTGTCCGGCGCGATTTTGGCGTCCAACAATGGTCTCAAAATGTTCCACTAACATGCTCCGTCTACTCCCGGATAATTCTGCCCTAGACGGGCGCGCGCCATTAAAATAACCCGGTATCCGTCGTTCTTGGTAAGCCCGAAAGCTGCCGTAAGTGCAAAGTAAGTTGTATGTGAATGGTGATTTCCCGTGACCATTACTTAACGTGTAGCTAAAACCAGGTAGACTTATGGCTCATTTACGTTAATTTGTGTGCACCGTGACCTAGCTATGTCCCAATAGTGGGCGGTGACTGTCCGCATGTCCGTGTAACACCGTAGCTACGACGACGGACATATGCGACAGTCTGCCGGGACTGTGTGGATTTTTTTATCAGTCAGCGCTGACTATATAATATGTCCTTAATAGCCCAAAAACACAGTATAGCATATCGGATGTAGATATCTTAATGTATAAATGATGTTATGGGGCAAGTTTTGTCAGCTGTCCAATGCTGTAAATTTAAATTTTGGCAACTGTCCAACGCTGTAAATTTAAATTTT
>JASANE010027617.1:0-40000 GCA_030248225.1 Trileptium ribeirensis
TGTCTGTGTTCTACTTGGTTCATTTACATATACTGGGAACCTTTTTAACCAATATCAATATTAGCCTTCTGTTGATTCAGCCACAGGTCGTTTGTATTTAGAAGAAAATGTGGGCTTGAAATTAGTATCAGAGATTGGACTACAAATTCCAGGATGAAATGTAATCAAATCTGCTCTCATAGGAACACTTTTTAACCAATATCAATATTAGCCTTCTGTTTATACAACCACAGGTCGTTTGTATTTAGAAGAAAATGTGGGCTTGAAATTAGTATCAGAGATTGGACTACAAATTCCAGGATGAAATGTAATCAAATCTGCTCTCATAGGAACACTTTTTAACCAATATCAATATTAGCCTTCTGTTTATACAACCACAGGTCGTTTGTATTTAGAAGAAAATGTGGGCTTGAAATTAGTATCAGAGATTGGACTACAAATTCCAGGATGAAATGTAATCAAATCTGCTCTCATAGGAACACTTTTTAACCAATATCAATATTAGCCTTCTGTTGATTCAGCCACTGGTCGTTTGTATTTAGAAGAAATGTGGGCTTGAAATTAGTATCAGAGATTGGACTACAAAATCCAGAATGAAATGTAATCAAATCTGCTCTCATAGGAACACTTTTTAACCAATATCAGTATTAGCCTTCTCTTTAGAGGGGTTTCCCTTTAGTTGCACAATTAGTAAGGATGGTAAGAATCAGTCAGAAGGTTTTGTAAATATATCGGTAATGTAATATCACTAAATTGGTGGTAACTTAATGTTATACCAAATGGCGTACCCTCGATTTTCGGGCTTATTATCTGAATCGATTTAGGTATTGATATCAATAACATATATCAATAATCAATATCAATATCAATAATCAATATCAAGAACTCCTTTAAGTCTCTCGTTTGATACCTAAATCCAGGTTTCCATCTCCCATTACGCCGAGATCATAAACCCGCCTTAATTAAAAAAATTGATTGCTCAGAAAAAAGGTTCAATTCTGTATTTGTGGTAATGATAAAATCCCGAAACTTACACAAATCCAAATTAGATCACTGTTTTTGTCGTATCTAATAGCACAAAAACCGCGTTCTTAAAATTCACGTTAATAGTTACATTTCCATTGCAAAAATAGACCGTCCAAAGAATTGAAAGCCAAAAAAGAACAAAATTTTAATGAATATCTCCAATTACTGATTTTTCAATATATCGATAGTTTTAAAATTTCAAGCGACGTCCAAGTGAGATTTGATGTGCCTTTTAAAGGCACTATTAAGCCCTTGCCATAAGTGACCAAAAAATTTTAATTTTGACCAGCATTAAATGATCAAAATTTTGACCAATTCAGTTTTTCAAAGAATATCCTGTTTTAGAAGAGCCAATGTTTCAGAAAAAAAATACAGGTTTTAAGGATGATCCTGGAACCTACTGCTCGAAATTTCTGTTCAATACATCACAATGTTGTTAAAGCGAAAGGCTGTCGCCGTCACTGTTAAAATTAGATGGGTCGGATATGGTATATTCCCTTTCGTAAAGGTCATTCGTTTACTTTGGGGGCGGGTGTAGGAAAAGATACTAAACCAATAAAAGTATTACTCGCCCGGATTTATGGATGGTAGGGTTGGTGTATGTAGACGATAAAAGTATTACTCTCCCAGATTTATAGATGGTAGGGTTGGTGTATGTAGACGATAGGATTAGTGCTGTAGAAAGTTTGAGCATAAATTTAAAAATTCCAATGGATGCACATTTCAGAGAAAGCCTTACGCAGCGATGCTTGGCTAAACGACCGAGCGATGCGACATGCCGAACGCGAATGGCTGGAGCCTGAAGAAGAAAAGTTTTGGTCCGATCTGGTCGAAAAATACCTATTTCCGTTGAAGCGGGTTCAAAACCAGGAACAGGTATAACAAAGTTCATTAATATAATTCCGTTCCTTATAAATACAATTTATATATATGTACTAGTCCAAAGTTGAATGTTTAGCTTAATAGTTTTGACAATGGGTTTTCTTCACCAAAAAATGAAATTTTAAATTTTGGTTAAAATTTGATAAGCCAAAATCGCTAATTTATTGCTTAAAATATATTTTCGGAATAATTATAGGCAATATGAAATAATGTTCACTCGACGGAAAAGATGCTCCGCTCGGACCGTTGGGTGTTCAACGTGGATGGCTTTTTATCGACTAATATAATCATTGGATAGCTTAAACAATAATTATAGGCAATATGAAATAATGTTCACTCGACAGACTAGATGCTCCGCTAGGACCGTTGGGTGTTCAACGTGGATGGCTTTTTATCGACTAATATAATCACAAGCAATAATTATAGTCAATATAGAATAATGTTCACCAGACAGACTGGATGCTCCGCTAGGACCGTTGGGTGTTCAACGTGGATGGCTTTTTATCGACTAATATAATCACAAGCAATAATTATAGTCAATATAGAATAATGTTCACCAGACAGACTAGATGCTCCGCTAGGACCGTTGGGTGTTCAACGTGGATGGCTTTTTATCGACTAATATAATCACAAGCAATAATTATAGTCAATATAGAATAATGTTCACCAGACAGACTGGATGCTCCGCTAGGACCGTTGGGTGTTCAACGTGGATGGCTTTTTATCGACTAATATAATCACAAGCAATAATTATAGTCAATATAGAATAATGTTCACCAGACAGATTGGATGCTCCGCTAGGACCGTTGGGTGTTTAACGTGGATGGCTTTTTATCGACTAATCTAATCATAAGCAATAATTATAGTCAATATAGAATAATGTTCACTCGACAGACTAGATGCTCCGCTCGGACCGTTGGGTGTTCAACGTGGATGGCTTTTTATCGACTAATCTAATCATAAGCAATAATTATAGTCAATATAAAATAATGTTCACCAGACAGACTAGATGCTCCGCTAGGACCGTTGGGTGTTCAACGTGGATGGCTTTTTATCGACTAATATAATCACAAGCAATAATTATAGTCAATATAGAATAATGTTCACCAGACAGACTGGATGCTCCGCTGGACCGTTGGGTGTTCAACGTGGATGGCTTTTTATCGACTAATCTAATCATAAGCAATAATTATAGTCAATATAGAATAATGTTCACAAGACAGACTGGATGCTCCGCTAGGACCGTTGGGTGTTCAACGTGGATGGCTTTTTATCGACTAATCTAATCATAAGCAATAATTATAGTCAATATAAAATAATGTTCACCAGACAGACTAGATGCTCCGCTCGGACCGTTGGGTGTTCAACGTGGATGGCTTTTTATCGACTAATATAATCATTGAATAGCTTAAATAATAATTAGTTCAAGACCAACGAAGAGCCAATATGATGTTCAACTAGATATAAAAGAACCGGTTTTGGTCTATTTCATACCAGCTGACATTCCGAGGTCTCAAGGTGTAGTTGCTGTCCGTGAGTGGAGGACGTAGATGCCCTCAGGGTGGGTGAGGTCTTTCATGGGGTGCTGAATAAAGTACGACCCCCATCCCTTCCGCCGTCGATCATCAATAATTGTTGCCGATAATACTGTCATTTCCGCCAATTTGTAGCCTATTTTTACCAAGTTTTGCTAAAATTTGGCGCGGGGGTATACTCAGGAGTGTAGACAAGGGCCTCGGGGGGAAGGGTAACAAGGTTAATTTTCACCTATTACAATTGTCTTCAGTTGTAATTCTCTTCGATCCTAAAATTAACGTACAACTTCGAATTTGATTTCAACTTAATTTTTTTTTATATGTTTTTATTTTTAGGTTAAAATTGATCTATTATCGCTTCGAAATCAAATCGCATTCGGCTTCTACATGTCGAACGCGCTGTTTATCCTTGTAATTTTTCTTCTTCAACTAAAAAAGGATTGCCTCAACGTCGAATGGCCACTTGGCGAGCGACGCAATCGTACCCTGATCCCGTGCGATTCTGAAACCGGCGAAGAAGAAACAATCGAAGTCGGCCTTCAGCTGGAACCCATCGGATTTGTGTTCCTATTTTTCTTTATGAGTCTCCTTGTGATTCAATTTGTCGCCATGTTACTTCATCGCTTCGGAACGTTGTCGCATATCCTTGCCGCGACAGAACTTATCTTTTGTCGCGGACAGTCCGCTGATCGCGTTACTGAAGACGAACTTGTGGCCGAACATTTTGTTGAAATTGCCAAAGAATTACAGGCGATACGTGGTAACGTTGTGTTAAATACTTTAATCAAAATTTAGACTATTGCTCGATTAAAGCACTATCATGCGACAGGTTGATGAAAGTACGTGTGACATATGAATTGCGACATTTTGTGTGCAGTAAACGATTACGCATTAAACGTTTGGATGATAAATCCGGTGGCCCAGATCACTACTGAAAATTGAAGGGGAGGGGGTGAGTCGCAGGAAAATTTTGATTAGGATGCTTTATGGGGACTCTTTTTCACGAATAGTGTCCGGTCTGTATTGCAGATCTGGATAAACCAAGAAGTGTGTGGAGTACCATATTACATATATCTACTGACATTGTTTCCAAAGCTGCAAATATTGTCTCTTTTCTTTCCGAGCAAGCATGAGCTTATTACGTGTTCTAATGCTCAGTTTTAATGCTAACACAACCTAACTATGCCTTAAGCCGTCCATTTTCTACAAGATTGTGGCGGTGTTCTGGGCTGTGTCCATGAAATTTGGGTTCCGGTATATAGTGCATTAGAAAACCTAGGAAACGACTGAGTTTCTCATTATGTTGAATCTGGTACTCTGTTATATCGTAATAAACTAGTACTAACGTACGAAATCAAGCCAGTTAAATGCATGTTGTTTAACTGTCCGACATAGACTCTAGGTGCTGAGATGTAGTTATTGTATGGTGTTTCTTACCTGACCCAAAAGTTCGATCAAATATGTAAGTGATCCAGCTGCTGATTTGAAATTTTAAACAATGTAAAATTCTGGGATTTAGACAAACCAGAGGATAAATTTTGACAACCAGAAGATAAATTTGGACCCCTGATCTGTTTCACTCCAAGATAACAGTCTGTGGGTAAAAGTTAAAAATTAGGCTCAGAGACAATGTCAAACTATTTGTTTGTCCACATCTATAATTCAAGTTTGCTCATCTATATTAACGTTCATATTAGGATGAACTAAGTTTATCAGGCGAGCGCTTACTTAAAGTGCTGCACCCTATTTGCCGTGGTTTTGGACGATGACTCGTTGGGTCTTTGTAGTGTTAGTGAGGCTTTTATACTTATAAATCATTCAGGTTTAAACAGAAGCAGGGGGTGGATAAAATTCGTCCCTGAAAAATTTATGCCTCTTGATTTCAATCTAAAAATTACTGGTTGCGAGCAACTTATCAGCTTCTAAAATTTTTCAAATCCCTGGGTAATTACTGTGTTATACGATGAGTACTGAGAAAATTACAGGGTGCATTAGATTTTGTAGCACTGACAAATTCTCAAATTTATGGGATTAATGACATAGCACCAAGAAGATTTCGGTGACCCCTAACTGACTAATTATATTTTGTGGTTTCAGGGGTTGACGACGAAGGTTCCGATTGTCCGTATGCATCGCGTAGCCAACACCATTTGTATGCCCCAGATGTGGCGATAAGTAGGCGTCGCGTGGTCAAAAGCTTAGAGCAATCACGGCGACACGGTGCAACATCGCTTCATCGTACGGAAACACTGGATGCCGCATTTCGAAAGCGATTTTTCAATCTTCGCGATGTTGATGGGCCAAGTGGGACCGCCGGCGACTACTCTGAGTTTTACGCTGGTGGTGGTCCTCATAGAGCCATGGCCGAGAGGCTCAGCCGGGTTACTAGTGGCTTGAGCCGACAAGTTGGACTTAGTCGACGTATGACGATTCGAAATGAAACAATACGAGCGGTAAACTTTTTCTCTCGTTTCCCGTGTTGATAGCTGGTTTTGGAGCCTCCAGGTTATTTGAAATATGAAACTAAATTTGTCCATTTTATATGATCTATGTATATATATATATAGTTGAGTTATCTCATAGCATGGGGATAATATTAAATTAAGCGTAAAAATAACGCTGTATAATTACAAGGAATTGAACGGAAGCTGTGAGCCAGTCACGCATTTACGAAGTCGATGGAAGCCTTAAGTCATCTTTTTGAGGACAACATGAAATCTTTTGAAGCGGCTCATAACAAATTTGTTATAGTTTCCAGCGAGACTGAATTGTGATTTGCAAGACACCTCAGCCCCAATTTTGGGATCATGTCAAAGATTTCCACTGGGATGACTGTAATTGTTTTGGCTGTCTAAAGCCGAAGCTCTAGTCTAAGCCTGAGTCTAAGTCTCGCATTTGGTTTACAGTTATACTTTAAAATGTTCTCCTACGGTACTCTTGTTAAATAGTACCATTATAGCTGTTTTATAGAGTGAAACTTGATATGATCCCAATTATTTTGTTGTGATGTTACTTTGCAAGTCTATTTTTAATTAAACCAAACGAGGTCAAACTTGGAATTAGGCTTCGCTAAAACTATCCTGAGATATTCATGGCTATGACATTTGGCACAGTTCGAGGATGCCCACTCTTGCTGAATGTCTTTTGATTATCGGAAACAGAAATCACAAATTCGGTATCCGTTACATCATGTTCAGAACCAGTATCGAGGCCGGCTGTTAAGGGCTATTTTTGCGATTTGTATGTATATGCATAAATATGCGATATGCATATTACATGTTACATCGTAACATTGTTACATTGTATTATTCCTTTTACATGGTCACTAAATACATTTTAGAGTCAGTAGTAAATTTGTCTGAAAAATAATGATGAAACTTCAATACACCTGATAATTTTGAAGATACACCGGAAATTTTGTTACTATTCGACTCAGTTCGACGAGCTTAGTCAGAAAATATTACTTTTTAAGTTCCAATTAGTTCCTTCTTAGTACCTAAAATTTTCGAAAAAATTCTGCCCAATAGCACAATAGTCTACCAAAAGCAAGAACAGAGATTGTATCGGCTCGGCTTCTATCTAAAAGCTGTAAGTGCAACTATACAGTTTCTTTTTTTCGGTTTGCATAGAGCCCATTGACGTTCCTCTCTAATAGGAGGTCGTGAACTTTCATTATTTGGAACATGAGACCTGATCCTAGCTTGTTATGCTAAGAGGCGAACCGAGCCGAGCCGGATACTGTTCACGAAGAGGCGAGTGAAATAAGAACTTGAAAAACATGGCTGTTTGCCACCTATATTAAATACCTAGAAGGCTTCTAGTCAGTGGCGGAACCGGGATTTCCAGCCAGAATGACCCTGCACCCCCCTCCCGCCGCCCCGGGGCGCTGCATTTTCTCTCCCCAAGTCGCAGCGACCTCTCCCCCCCCCCGAGGCGCCGTATCTCTTTCCCCCGGAGGCGCCGTCTGGATACGATCCACGGATTCCCCTGCGTCCGACCTTGCTTCTCGCCACACCACTAATTATAACCGTCTTTACAGTACAACTGAAAGAACTTAACTACATAGGGAGTCGCAAACTTGTATTGTTTAGACACTGACAGCTGAACCTAGCTTGTCATCGGAAGAGCCGAACCCAGTCGAGCCGGATTACTGATCACTAAGAGATGAATTTAGCAAGAACTTGAAAAACGTGGCTATTTGCCGCATATAATAAATATCCAGCAAACTTCTAAACAGTGGAGCATCCAGGAATTCACGATGGATTAACCACAAGACGCCGCCCCCCTCTCAGGAGAGCCGCACCCTTCCAACCTCACCGCCCCGTAGCTTCATCTTCGACCTGGCGCATTCTACCCCCCACCCGAGGCGCCGCACCCTCCCCTCCCAATCCCCAGCCGGCACACCCTATTGCCCTGACACGCCACACACTCCCCGGCGCCGCACCTCCCCTGTCGAGACGCCGTACCCCCGCCCCCGAGGCTCCACGACGTCGCCTGAATTCGACCCACGGACCCTGCTGCGTCCGCCCAATTCAAGGTACGCAACTAATGATAGTTCACTTTATACCACATTAGAAAAACCTAGCTACATAGGAAGTCCCAAACGTTTATTGTCTGGTGCGTGAGAGCTGATCCTAGCTTTTCATCGGAAGAGCCGAACCGAGTCTAGTTGGATACAGTTCACGAAGAACCGAATCGAGCAAGAACTTGAAAAATGTGGCTCTATGCCAACTAATAAATATTTAGTAAACTTGTAGGCAGTGGCGGATCCAGGAGTTCGCGGTGGAAGGATCCGAGGCCCGCTCCACAACCCATCCACCCGGATATGTCCCAATTTCATCCGAGCCGGCGCACTCCCACTCCCTCCCCGGAGGGGCGGCACTATCTCAACACCCGGCGTCTCACCTTCACCCTCGAACCGCCGCATCCACCCCGGAGGCGCCGTACCCCACCAATAGGCACACCTCTTTCCCCCGTCACTTCACACACCCCCTGGCGCCGCACCTCCCTCTGCCGAGACGCCGCACCCACGCCCCCCCCGCGAGGCACCGCGTCCTCTCCACAACGTGACCGGAATTCGACCCACGGATCCTCCTGGGTCCGTTATTTTTTTAGACACGCAACTAATAATAGCCGACTTTACAGCACACTAGAAAAACCTAGCTAAATAGATTACCAAGCAATATTAACTGTTTGGATCCTAGAATGAGCGGAAGAGCCAAACCGGGTCGAGGTGGATACTGTTCATAAAGAGCGGAATCGAGCAAGAACTAAAAAACGTGGCTTTTTGCAACCTATAATAAATTTCCAGTAAGATTCTAGGCAGTGGCGGATCCAGGATTTCCTGGTGGAAGGATCCTGGGGCACACGCTCCTCACACCCTACACCCCGACGCACCCACCACCCGAGTCTTCGAACATCCACCGGAGGTGATGCAACCCCTGATTCAGTCTGAGGCGCCTCCTGGATACTCCCCCGAACGTCCACCTTTACCTCAAACCAACAACTACACAAAACTCACTACACGCAGTTCACTTACTAGCATAATAGAAACAACCTAGATACATTGCGTGCACTTCGAAAGCTATGTATATAAGCTATCAGAAAATTTTATTCATTGTTATAAATTAAATGGTACTTCTATTGTATTGTCTAGAACATGAAACAGAAATGAAGGTCTAAATATAGAGGGAAACGAAATAATGTAGACATACACGCGCCAATTCTGTTTATCAGTGGATTGTGTTTGTGGAATATAACGCGGTTTCACAAATAGACCTCTATTTTCTTTAATCTAACGCGCTCTGTTCGTGCAACAAATCTTATGCCGCATGGAACGAAATAATATAAATAAATGATCAACGTCTGCTGTTTCCGGTACTGCCCCCCAACCTTTACTTCCTAAAAACTATATCTCCAAAACAAAGTAACCGTCCGTTTTCAAATAATTTCTTAAAACTTCGTTAAAAATGCACCCGAATTGCCATAAAACATATGATAGGGACATTGCCGTATCCCTATAATTATAATTTTAAAATGTTCGCGAACACATTAGTGTTAAAGTACGGGGTCCGAGTTTCATTCGAAATGAAAAAGAAAAATGTCGAAATTGGATACGGCTATTGAAATCCTAGTTTTTTTCTCTAACAACGTTTTGTACATGGTGTCAAAAGAGAGTGGTTGGCGGCGCATCTTAAGTTTTACTCTTGCATAGATCCCAGGTGTTGTTAAGAATAATGCATTTTACGTTTGTTTGTATTTTGCGTTGCAGGTTAAAAGCAGACGAGACGAATCGCACGTTACATTGGACATCGGGTTTTATAATTCCAAAATGGTTTATTTTCTCCGAGGTAGTGCGCCACCAAACCCCCGCTTCTGTTGAGAATGCTGTATATAATTGTTTGTATTTTGTGTTGCAGATTAAACGTGGACGAGACGGATCCTACGAGTCATTGAACATTGGGTTTTATAATACCAAAATGGTTTATTTTCGCTGAATTAGTGCACTAGAGTGCAGCTATTGTTGAGAACTCTGTGTTTTACAATTGTTTGTATTTTGTGTTGCAGGTTAAAAGTAGACGGGACGAAATCTATGGGACATTGGATAAAGTAACTGGACGCGAACTGGCGGAAAAAGGATTTGACAACTCTGATGACGATGATGACAATGGGAACAATCGACGAGGCCGTGGTCCTTCACGTCGTAGGGTCGACAAGATTTTTCAAGACAAATCGGGCCGACCGATGGTCCCACCGAAATGTAAGATTTTGTCGAATCAGTCGCAATTTTTATATGTAGTTCCTGATCCATGGTTATACCGAAACGTAAGCTTTTGCAGAGTCCGTCGCAGTTTTTATCTGTAATTTCCACCCCATGGTCCTTCAGAAATGTAAGGTTTTGTAAAATCCGGTGCTATTTGTGCACGCAATTCCGCGTTTAGTTTCACATTTAGTTGCGTATTCGGGCTCTCATACATGCCGGCAGGGGGTAGGGGGTAACCACCTGAGGTACGGACCCCCTCCGGGGCCGAAAAGCCGGGGGGGGGGGGGTAACCCCCCTGGGGCTGGGGTGGAAGCACCCCCCACCAGAAGGGGGCTTGGCGGCTCCTCGACGAGTTTCGAAGTAGTACCTTAGTGCAAAACCTTGCGCAAATTGCCCCTGCTTGTTGCTAAAGGTGCATGTACGGCCGTAAATTTGTGGAAAGCTTTTTGTTGACGACGTCATTCCCTGAAGTAAAATTTAATCGAATTATACTTATTTATATACTAACACTAACTAGATATTTAGACATTGAATGTCTGCTATGGTCCACGGGGGATTAACCACAAACTTAGCACTAAAATAGCACTGGAACACTCCATCGCCGTAGGAGTATATATACTGTGACGTATTCATGTATGGGTATGATAGGTGTTTCTGTGTGTATTTTGGTGTTAATGAGTTTGTTTATGTAGAAGAAAAAACCCCATTATTATGCCCAGAATATGAGCTCCAAAAATTAGGTAACGAATTAATGCTTCGAAAAGGGTTTGTATTTTAATAATTTTTCTGCAAAAACTGCACTCATACGCGAAAAATGTGGCTGCGAAGACCAAAAAACAGAAAAAAGGTCCTCACGTTTACCCCGCCAGGAAAATTTGGTCGGCCAGGGGGAGTTACCCCCGGCGTGGCCGCGACCCCCCCCCCCGTGGGGGGCCTCTACCCCCCTGGCATGACCGACCGCCGACATGTATGATTATATAGATGTTATAGATAGATAAAGAGGTAGCGAATATTAACATAAAAAGTCAATATAATTACCTTATTTTTATCGAAACATAAATAACGCTGATTTCTGATTTCTCACATTTGTCTGAGTCTGAACCTAAATGTATTTATCTAAATGTAAAATCTTATGTATCTAAATAAACTACTGCAGTAGTGGTAGCGCGCTAGTCTTTGCAACCTAAAGGTCAGGTACCAAATCATCAATCTAAAACGTCTCTTGTGGATCTTTTCAGTTGTTCATCAAACGATCCAAGATCAACGGAGATCTTTATATATCCACCGCAATTTAGAAAATATGATTGCTAGAAGCGTGCCTTTCATTACAATTATACATAACAGAGTGAATATGTGTTCACGTCTCTTAATAAAAGAATCACAGACATCAAACTTATATTTCCTTCATGTTTGGTATTATGCATCATTAATACGATAAGATGCGTGCGCCAGGGCCAAATTATGTCACGCGTCCAACTCAACTAGTTCATGTGAACTATAGCTTAGCTGGACTACTATGGTACATTTTTATAGCTTAGCTAGTCTTAATGTGACAAACAGTGAGCTAAGCCAGGCTCTGCGTGACAAACGGAGCGTCCGGCTGAACCATCAATTGAGAAATTTTATTTAGAAATGTGCTTAGTGCAATAGCATTTTGTTCTGTAGTATTTTCACACTAGTTATAAGTTATATATTTGTTTTAATATATACTATTAACATTTTAAGCTCTATGCCGCTTTTGGAGCATTATTTAGATACGTATAGTAAAACGTAATGTTCGCGGACTAAATAGTCTCTGGCTTAAGTTATACGGCTCAGCTGAACACCTCGTGACAAAAGCACAGTCCGGCTCGACCCTCTATGACAAATGCTTAGCCTAGCTAGGCTATTCAAATTTAAATAGTCGAGCTGGACTGTATGCGTGACATACTAGCTAGCCCATTTGAACGCGTGACATAATTAGGACCATGCGCACGCATCTTATTGTAAATGATGCATTACATAATTGTAAAATCACTCATCAGAATTGCTAATACAAACTGTTTTTGCTTACAAAGTGTTCTATAGGTTCTATAAGCCATTTACATTTGAGTTACAACTATGGGCGGCGATTCTGACGGGGGCGTGAAGGGTTGCATCCCTCCCAGAAATCAAGATCCGGCGATAAGAACTAAAGAAAAATTACGCTCATCCGCCCACTATTTGTTTGGGATCGCCGCCCTTGGTTACAACACCAATTAAAAGTATTAGCTTGCATTTATTCCGCATCAATCGAAGCGATCAAGCATTTATTAGTTCGCCCGCTAGTGGATTATGTGTTGTCTGTGACAGGTTGTACTCGAATATATCGAACATTAACTAAGATATTCCCATGAGGTCTTTTGCATATGACATCCTATTATAGCGTGGGACGTTCCCACATATGTTATTTGTCTATGTAGCCTACCCATTTGGTATGGTATAAAGAATGACGCATTTATATCGAAGAGGAACTAAGATATTCTCGTGAGGTCTTTTGCATATGACATCCTATTATAGCGTGGGACGTTCCCACATATGTCATTTGTCTATGTAGCCTACCCATTTGGTATGGTATAAAGAATGACGCATTTATATCGAACAGGAACTAAGATATTCCCATGAGGTCTTTTGCATATGACATCCTATTATAGCGTGGGACGTTCCCACATATGTCATTTGTCTATGTAGCCTACCCATTTGGTATGGTATAAAGAATGACGCATTTATATCGAAGAGGAACTAAGATATTCTCATGAGGTCTTTTGCATATGACATCCTATTATAGCGTGGGACGTTCCCACATATGTCATTTGTCTATGTCGCCTACCCGTTTGGTATGGTATAAAGAAGGACGCATTTATATCGAACAGGAACTAAGATATTCCCATGAGGTCTTTTGCATATGACATCCTATTGTAGCGTGGGACGTTCCCACATATGTCATTTGTCTATGTCGCCTCCCCGTTTGGTATGGTATAAAGAAGGACGCATTTATATCGAACAGGAACTAAGATATTCTCATGAGGTCTTTTGCATATGCCATCCTATTGTAGCGTGGGATGTTCCCACATATGTCATTTGTCTATGTCGCCTACCCGTTTGGTATGGTATAAAGAAGGGCGCATTTATATCGAAGAGGAACTAAGATATTCTCATGAGGTCTTTTGCATATGACATCCTATTATAGCGTGGGACGTTCCCACATATGTCATTTGTCTATGTCGCCTACCCGTTTGGTATGGTATAAAGAAGGACGCATTTATATCGAACAGGAACTAAGATATTCCCATGAGGTCTTTTGCATATGACATCCTATTATAGCGTGGGACGTTCCCACATATGTCATTTGTCTATGTCGCCTACCCGTTTGGTATGGTATAAAGAAGGACGCATTTATATCGAACAGGAACTAAGATATTCCCATGAGGTCTTTTGCATATGACATCCTATTGTAGCGTGGGACGTTCCCACATATGTCATTTGTCTATGTCACCTACCCGTTTGGTATGGTATAAAGAAGGACGCATTTATATCGAACAGGAACTAAGATATTCCCATGAGGTCTTTTGCATATGACATCCTATTATAGCGTGGGACGTTCCCACATATGTCATTTGTCTATGTCGCCTACCCGTTTGGTATGGTATAAAGAAGGACGCATTTATAGCGAACAGGAACTAAGATATTCCCATGAGGTCTTTTGCATATGACATCCTATTATAGCGTGGGACGTTCCCACATATGTTATTTGTCTATGTAGCCTACCCATTTGGTATGGTGTAAAGAATGACGCATTTATATCGAAGAGGAACTAAGATATTCTCATGAGGTCTTTTGCATATGACATCCTATTATAGCGTGGGACGTTCCCACATATGTCATTTGTCTATGTCGCCTACCCGTTTGGTATGGTATAAAGGATGACGTATTTATATCGAAGAGGAACTAAGATATTCTCGTGAGGTCTTTTGCATATGACATCCTATTATAGCGTGGGACGTTCCCACATATGTCATTTGTCTATGTCGCCTACCCGTTTGGTATGGTATAAAGAAGGACGCATTTATATCGAACAGGAACTAAGATATTCCCATGAGGTCTTTTGCATATGACATCCTATTATAGCGTGGGACGTTCCCACATCTGTCATTTGTCTATGTCGCCTACCCGTTTGGTATGGTATAAAGAAGGACGCATTTATAGCGAACAGGAACTAAGATATTCCCATGAGGTCTTTTGCATATGACATCCTATTATAGCGTGGGACGTTCCCACATATGTCATTTGTCTATGTCGCCTACCCGTTTGGTATGGTATAAAGAAGGACGCATTTATAGCGAACAGGAACTAAGATATTCCCATGAGGTCTTTTGCATATGACATCCTATTATAGCGTGGGACGTTCCCACATATGTCATTTGTCTATGTAGCCTACCCATTTGGTATGGTATAAAAGAAGGACGCATTTGTGGCATAGCAAAAATCAGTTTTCAGTTATACGTCTTTCAGACATGAGCAGTTGTTTCCTGATAAAGAAATTTTTGACAGACTCATGAATAGATAGCGATGCAAAAATGGGATCTCAGAGCGTGTTCCTTAAATCCCTTATATATATATCGTGTTTTTAATATAAAATCGTTCAAATGGGTTATGTGATCAGTATCAGTGCGTTGGTAAAAACGATGACACACTAAATAAATCTGTACCGAATATAAAGTGTTTCGATATTGATGAGAACACTGATGTGATTGTTCAAGTTAAAACGACCACTATTATAACGATTTTGAAATGGTCAATGTAACCCTTAACACATACATCCGGGAGCAGGGGCTCGGTTTGGGGAAGAGGGGTTGGGGTTGTCCCACTGAGGCATCGAATCCCCTTGAGGCTCTGGTCTACACACCCAGAGGATACCACACTATCCCCCTGAAACCCCGCACCCCTACCCGCAAGCAGCAGGTCATGGTCTTAAATCTAATGTTACCATTGTTTTTTATTGGTTATTATGAAAGTTTCCCCGGGTTGGTGAAAGATCCCTCAAGGTCAGGATTCCTTCAACGTCGTGGTCAGGATTCCTTCAAACGCATCTGTGCACGGGTGCACCGTTTCTCCTGTGAGTCCTTCTAGCCAAAAACAATGCGTGAATTTGCGGTTTTCAAAGTAAGGCTTTTAAATTGTTTTAGTCTGCAATTTGCAAGCGTCACTAGCTCACATCATCTATGGTGCTCATTGCGTACTCCTGGATTGATAAACCCCTTCTCGGGCCCAAGTAACCCTGATGGGCGTGGATAAAATGTAGGCCATGCCGTTCTCGATACACTTAAGCCGTAGCCTTAGCCTAAACTAAGGTCCTTATATGAGACATACAGTAAGCCTAAGCCGGGGGCTGTCGGCCCCGAACCCCCGCTCAAAGCTGTTCTTTTTTCTAACGTTATAACATAACGCCCATTAGGCTTTCTTAAACTCACTCTCAAATAACTAGTGAAACTTTTCTAGTAGCTCTTACCTAATTGATTTATTGTAGACACGAAACAAAATGAAGTCAACGGTTTTCACGGAATTAACGACGCCCACAATAACAACCATCACCTCCAAGAACGACCACCTCCAGATCATATCCCATCATCTGAGATCACCGCTTACCGAGATAACGCCGCCGCACCACCGGGTCTGAATCGGAGACAAACGGACTCTTGGTGCGAACAAGAGTACGGCTCAATCGGGCGGGCCACTCCTGCTATGGGTAAAAGTGGCCTGCCATTGCGTAAAATAATTGCTCAAAATGCGATGATGAGCAATAATAGCAATGGAAATGGTCCACGAAGCCGTGATGGTTCACCGAAGAAGCTGCTCCCTCCACAATCACCCGATGGTCGAGACAATAACGCTGCTCATTGTCCGGACTCCAACAATGATCCATACGAAGATTCATCGAGATTTTGAAATGTTTCAGGCTAAACTTTTTAAAAGCATCTAAAACCCCTCTGTTACACGTTCTGTATTAATCGCATCACCACACTGCCCGTTATACTGATGAAGAACGTAAATTTCACAATTGACGAGAAACAACATGTTTCGGATTAAACTTTTATAGTTTAGGCGTGGACTTAAATGGCATATAAAACCCGTCTGTTAGGCGCTGTAACCAAATCATTACCTGACCGTTACCCTGATGATGGACTTAGGTTTCACCATTGACGAAACAACTATATTGAAACTTTTAAATGTTTCCTAATAACACTGCTGATAACTAAATAGTAAGTAAACTAGGTCAGCAAATTCCCAACTACCGTGAAAATTGAACTTTAATGGTACTTGAAAATAGAAGTACAAAAGGAAAAGAGAAAGCAAAACCACAATTATGGATCCTAATGTCCAGCTATGTAATACATCGGCCGATATTCTAAACACCACAAGATATAACTGGCAAAAAAATAGAAATTCGTTTTCGTCGTCAGCAAAACCACAATTATGGATCCTAATGACCAGCTATGTAATACATCAGCCGATATTCTAAACACCACAAGATATAACTGGCAAACAATGGAAATTCGTTTTCATCGTCAGGAAAACCGCAATTATGGATCCTAATGACCAGCTATGTAATAAATCGGCCGATATGCTAAACACCACAAGATATAACTGGCAAAAAACAGAAATTCGTTTTCGTCGTCAGCAAAACCACAATTATGGATCCTAATGACCAGCTATGTAATACATCGGCCGATATTCTAAACACCACAAGATATAACTGGCAAAAAACAGAAATTCGTTTTCGTCGTCAGCAAAACCACAATTATGGATCCTAATGACCAGCTATGTAATACATCAGCCGATATTCTAAACACCACAAGATATAACTGGCAAACAATGGAAATTCGTTTTCATCGTCAGGAAAACCACAATTATGGATCCTAATGACCAGCTATGTAATAAATCGGCCGATATGCTAAACACCACAAGATATAACTGGCAAAAAAATAGAAATTCGTTTTCGTCGTCAGAAAAACCACAATTATGGATCCTAATGACCAGCTATGTAATACATCGGCCGATATTCTAAACACCACAAGATATAACTGGCCATAAAATAGAAATTCGTTTTCGTCGTCAGCAAAACCACAATTATGGATCCTAATGACCAGCTATGTAATACATCAGCCGATATTCTAAACACCACAAGATATAACTGACAAAGAGTAGAAATTCGTTTTCATCGTCAGCATCGCAATATTCATGTTGTACATGCTCAAAATTAGTAAAAGGCACAACTAGGGGACTATATCTTTGTGGCAAAATAGCATAATAGGTTATCCTTCCTTTCTATAAAGCTGTGGGTTTGGTACTAAAAATTGCATATTTTTCTCAAATTTAGCGCACTAAAGGCCCAGCGGTAGTGGATAATGAATGTATTTGTCCCATTTTCTTTGGGGATTAGAGTATAAATGACGGGGGCAGCTTGATTTTGATGTTTATACAAGTTCCTATGAAACTGAAAGTACGTAGTACTGCAAAAGAACTTCGCATGCAGGCGTTAAATAATTTTATGGTGATTCTTGCACTAACTCTTGTCACCTCTTAAGGCTATAAATATTTGTATAACTGAATACATTCTACTAGGCAAATCCCACAGAAACCTAGCCGAATCCTACAATCATAAACATTTTTTTCTCCAGAATAATTTTATGGTGATTCTTGCACTAACTCTTGGCACAGCTTAGGGCGATAAATATTCGTATAACTGAATACATTGTACAGATCCCACAGAAACCTACAAGCCGCAGCCTACAATCATAAACCTTGGTCTTCAGCGCTTCTCATTTCATTTCGTTATTCATTCTGCTAAAAATATATTTCCACGAAGGTGTCATTAAGTTTTCAGTTTCCAATAAATTTGTGTTTCTATTCGAATTTCTGCTATTTTACAGAATTTTTCTTTTTTGATGTATTCCATGAACTTATAGGATATTTTGTTCATCGAAATTAAACTCAGAACTAATTTATTTAACCTTTGTATTAGTGCGATCAGATGGTTTGACAAAAACCTTTACACGTCTCAAAGTGTTGGGCTGTAAATTCATAGATTTGACGCATATTACACGTTTGTGAGCGCGTGCTTTTGATTACTCGCTTTGTGAGGGCCTTAAGGATATCAGCAATCGCTCCACAATAGCTCAATATGGACATTCAACATCGCATTCCGCGATTCGTATCTCGCCGTAATTTATTAATATTATTCATCGATGCTCGACATATAGCTTAATTCTGGGAATAAAGGGTAAAAACAATTGGATTTTAGTGTTTGGAATGCCCTTAAGGATCCCAACAATCGCTCCACAATAGCTCAATATGGACATTCAACATCGCATTCCGCGATTCGTATCTCGCTGTAATTTATTAATATTATTCATCGATGCTCGACATATAGCTTAATTCTGGGAATAATGGGTAAAAACAATTGGATATTAGTGTTTGGAATGCCCTTAAGGATCTCAACAATCGCTCCACAATAGCTCAATATGGACATTAAACATCGCATTCCGCGATTCGTATCTCGCCGTAATTTATTAATATTATTCATCGATGCTCAACATATAGCTTAATTCTATGAATAAAGGGTAAAAACAATTGGATTTTAGTGTTTGGAATGCCCTTAAGGATATCAGCAATCGCTCCTCAATAGCTCAATATGGGCATTCAACATCGCATTCCGCGATTCGTATCTCGCCGTAATTTATTAATATTATTCATCGATGCTCGACATATAGCTTAATTCTGGGAATAATGAGTAAAAACAATTGGATTTTAGTGTTTGGAATCCCCTTAAGGATCTCAACAACCGCTCCACAATAGCTCAATATGGACATTCAACATCGCATTCCGCGATTCGTATCTCGCCGTAATTTATTAATATTATTCATCGATGCTCGACATATAGCTTAATTCTGGGAATAATGGGTAAAAACAATTGGATTTTAGTGTTTGGAATGCCCTTAAGGATCTCAACAATCGCTCCACAATAGCTCAATAAGGACATTCAACATCGCATTCCGCGATTCGTATCTCGCCGTAATTTATTAATATTATTCATCGATGCTCGACATATAGCTTAATTCTGGGAATAATGGGTAAAACAATTGGATTTTAGTGTTTGGAATGCCCTTAAGGATCTCAACAATCGCTCCACAATAGCTCAATATGGACATTCAACATCGCATTCCGCGATTCGTATCTCGCAGTAATTTATTAATATTATTCATCGATGCTCGACATATAGCTTAATTCTGGGAATAATGGGTAAAAACAATTGCATTTTAGTGTTTGGAATGCCCTTAAGAATCTCAACAATCGCTCCACAATAGCTCAATATGGACATTCAACATCGCATTCCGCGATTCGTATCTCGCCGTAATTTATTAATATTATTCATCGATGCTCGACATATAGCTTAATTCTGGGAATAATGGGTAAAAACAATTGGATTTTAGTGTTTGGAATGCCCTTAAGGATCTCAACAATCGCTCCACAATAGCTCAATATGGACATTCAACATCGCATTCCGCGATTCGTATCTCGCCGTAATTTATTAATTTTATTCATCGATGCTCGACATACAGCTTAATTCTGGGAATAATGGGTAAAAACAATTGGATTTTAGTGTTTGGAATGCCCTTAAGGATCTCAACAATCGCTCCACAATAGCTCAATAAGGACATTCAACATCGCATTCCGCGATTCGTATCTCGCCGTAATTTATTAATATTATTCATCGATGCTCGACATATAGCTTAATTCTGGGAATAATGGGTAAAACAATTGGATTTTAGTGTTTGGAATGCCCTTAAGGATCTCAACAATCGCTCCACAATAGCTCAATATGGACATTCAACATCGCATTCCGCGATTCGTATCCCGCAGTAATTTATTAATATTATTCATCGATGCTCGACATATAGCTTAATTCTGGGAATAATGGGTAAAAACAATTGGATTTTAGTGTTTGGAATGCCCTTAAGAATCTCAACAATCGCTCCACAATAGCTCAATATGGACATTCAACATCGCATTCCGCGATTCGTATCTCGCCGTAATTTATTAATATTATTCATCGATGCTCGACATATAGCTTAATTCTGGGAATAATGGGTAAAAACAATTGGATTTTAGTGTTTGGAATGCCCTTAAGGATCTCAACAATCGCTCCACAATAGCTCAATATAGACATTCAACATCGCATTCCGCGATTCGTATCTCGCCGTAATTTATTAATTTTATTCATCGATGCTCGACATACAGCTTAATTCTGGGAATAAAGGGTAAAAACACTTGGATTTTAGTGTTTGGAATGCCCTTAAGGATCTCAACAATCGCTCCACAATAGCTCAATATGGACATTCAACATCGCATTCCGCGATTCGTATCTCGCCGTAATTTATTAATATATATTATTCATCGATGCTCGATATATAGCTTAATTCTGGGAATAAAGGGTAAAAACACTTGGATTTTAGTGTTTGGAATGCGTCATTTGTAGCAAAATGTTTCGGCAATCGTTATCAAACTGTTTATAGTTATTAACTCTGAAAGGCGAGTATTGAGAATTTTAAATTGAACTGGATTATTGTATCGAATTTGGGCATTGTTGACGGGTTTTGTCACATGAAGCGTTTCGTATGAAATTGATAATATTGCAAACGTCTAGTCATACTAATATATAAGTCTTGCCCCACGCTTAGTGAAGACTAAATTAAGGAGGTTTAAACAATTTGTCAATTTCAAAAATGATTGACATCCCATGGTACCACCGGGTATCACATAATCACCGTGGGTATAAAAGTTTGAAACAGAGAACGATATATCGAAATATGGAAAAAATAGTTTCTCTGTTATGTACCTACGCATATACCCAATTTTGGGTCAATGTCATTTCAAAACGTACCCACAAGGACCCTGTATGATCGTGGGTTATATATTCCTTAGTTGCTGTCATTTATGCCGCTGGTATGCTTTTAGAGATTGTATGCCCTGAAATTAGTTACTTTGAAACGACAACAACTTCTTTACTTGCAAATGTTTCAGTCGAATATCCAGTGAGCGATAAGGTGTATTTTTAATTTGTTGGTGTTGTTTGATTTTTGAAAATTTCTATATTTGTATCCAGAAAACATGCACGTTGATAAGCTGGTATGCCTCATTCCGTCAGTGAAACTACATAGAACGTACGGTATCTTTCACACCGTCGGAAAATAACAGCACAACTAGCTAACTTATCTTTAGAAGTTTTATGAAAAACATGAGTGTCTCCAACATTTTGTGTCGAAGGTGTGTCTGACACTGTGCGTCCTGACAGCACTCCTAGCTAACTTATCTTTAGAAGTTTTATGAAAAACATGGGTGTCTCCAACATTCTGTTGTCGAAGGTGTGTCTGACACTGTGCCTCCTAACAGCACTCCTAGCTAACTTACACTTAGAAGTTTTATGAAAAACATGGGGGTTTCCAGCATTCTGCTGTCAAAGGTGTGTCTGACACTGTGCCTCCTGACAGTACTCCTAGCTAACTTATGTTTAGAAGTTTTATGAAAAACATGGGGGTTTCCAACATTCTGTTGTCGAAGGTGTGTCTAACACTGTGCCTCCTGACAACACTCGTAGCTAACTTTATACTTTAACGTTTTATAAAAAACATGGGAGTTTCCAACATTCTGCTGTCAAAGGTGTGTCTGACACTGTGCCTCCTGACAGTACTCCTAGCTAACATATATTTAGAAGTTTTATGAAAAAATGGGGGTTTGCAGCATTCTGCTGTCAAAGGTGTGTCTGACACTGTGCCTCCTGACAGTACTCCTAGCTAACTTATCTTTAGAAGTTTTATGAAAAACATGGGGTCTCCAACATTCTGTTGTCGAAGGTGTGTCTGACACTGTGCCTCCTGACAGTACTCCTAGCTAACTTATATTTAGAAGTTTTATCAAAAACATGGGGGTTTCCAACATTCTGTTGTCGAAGGTGTGTCTGACACTTGGCCTCCTGAAAGTGACAGCACTCCTAGATAACTTATCTCTAGAAGTTTCATGAAAAAATGGGGTTTCCAACATTCTATTGTCGAAGGTGTGTCTGACACTATGCTTCCTGAAAGTGACAGCACACCTAGCTAACTTATCTTTAGAAGTTTTATGAAAAACATGGGGTCTCCAACATTCTGTTGTCGAAGGTGTGTTGGAAAATGCGCCTGAAGCTGTGACATAGGTTCCAAGCGTTTGGAGACATAACGTGAACGCTGGATTATCCTTCTAAGCATCAGATTTCTGAAGTAATATACCTTTTGAGGTTCTGTAAACATACCCTCCCTCAGCTCAATTTAAAAATATTTAAGGGAAAATTTTTTGGTTACCCCACCATACAACGTCCCCAGTAACCATTTACACTCTGAGCCTATGGAACTTGGGCAACTACGATCTTTTGGTAAATGTTAACAATGCAAACCGCGAATCATTTCAATTTAGTTGAGGTCGTGCTATTATGTTTGCATGTGCGTTGTTATTCGTTCGCTTTATGAAGAATTTCAACGATTTGAACATTAGCATTCAGCGCCTGGCTTCGTCCGGTCGCAATCAGTGTAGTTTGAGCTAGATTTATTGTATTAGCTCGAAATTAAAGAATGTTGTACTATATAGATCAAATCTATCATTAAGCGGATGACTAAACCTGGATTTTATGAAATATCGGTTAAGTTCTCAATGACAACGTTTTTAATCACCACAATCAAACACGTTGCCAAAAGACAGTGACTAGACCCTAGCCAATCCAACACGACCTGACTCGACCCGACTGGGGTCTCTATTGCAAGACATCCCGAAATTAGATGATCCTCATTCGATTTACATGATACCGTCAAATAACGTTTGTTCAATTTCATGGAAACAATGTATAGTACTGACACTAAGTGACAAGACAGTGACTAGACCCTAGCCAATCCAACACGGCCTGACTCAACCCGACTGGGGTCTCTATTGCAAGACATCTCGAAATTATATGATCCTCATTCGATTTAAATGATGCCGTCAAATAAAGTTTGTTCAATTTCATGGAAACAATGTATAATACTGACACTAAGTGAAAGACAGTGACTAGACCCTAGCCAATCCAACACAGCCTGACTCGACCCGACTGGGATCTCTATTGCAAGACATCTCGAAATTATATGATCTTCATTCGATTTACATGATGCCGTCAAATAAAGTTTGTTCAATTTCATGGAAACAATGTATAATACTGACACTAAGTCACAAGACAGTGACTAGACCCTAGCCAATCCAACACGGCCTGACTCGACCCGACTGGGGTCTCTATTGCAAGACATCCCGAAATTATATCATCCTCATTCGATTTACATGATACCGTCAAATAACGTTTGTTCAATTTCATGGAAACAATGTATAGTACTGACACTAAGTGACAAGACAGTGACTAGACCCTAGCCAATCCAACACGGCCTGACTCAACCCGACTGGGGTCTCTATTGCAAGACATCTCGAAATTATATGATCCTCATTCGATTTAAATGATGCCGTCAAATAAAGTTTGTTCAATTTCATGGAAACAATGTATAATACTGTCACTAAGTGAAAGACAGTGACTAGACCCTAGCCAATCCAACACAGCCTGACTCGACCCGACTGGGATCTCTATTGCAAGACATCTCGAAATTATATGATCTTCATTCGATTTACATGATGCCGTCAAATAAAGTTTGTTCAATTTCATGGAAACAATGTATAATACTGACACTAAGTCACAAGACAGTGACTAGACCCTAGCCAATCCAACACAGCCTGACTTGATCTGATTGGGATCTCTATTGTAAGATATCCCTAAATTATATGATCTTCATTCTATTTACATGATGCCGTCAATAAAGTTTGTTCAATTTCATGGAAACAATGTATAAATACTGACACTAAGTCACAAGACAGTGACTAGACCCTAGCCAATCCAACACGGCCTGATCTTACCCTACTGGATCTCTATTGCAAGACATCTCGAAATTATATGATCTTCATTCGATTTACATGATGCCGTCAAATAAAGTTTGTTCAATTTCATGGAAACAATGTATAATACTGACACTAAGTCACAAGACAGTGACTAGACCCTAGCCAGATCCAAGATATGCCTGTTACTCAACCCGACTGTGGTTCTTATTGTAGACATCCCGAAATTATATGATTCTCATTGGATTTACATGATGACGTCAAATAAAGTTTGTTCAATTTCATGGAAACAATGTATAATACTGACACTAAGTGACAAGACAGTGACTAGACCCTAGCCAATCCAACACGACCTGAATCGACCCGCCTGGGGTCTCTATTGCAAGACATCCCGAAATTATATGATCCTCATTCGATTTACATGATGTCGTCAAATAAAGTTTGTTCAATTTCATGGAAACAATGTATAATACTGACACTAAGTCACAAGACAGTGACTAGACTTTAGCCAATCCAACACGACCTGACTCGACCCGCCTGGGGTCTCTATTGCAATTCATACCGAAAGGTCCCCATTCGATTTACATGATACCGTCAAATAAAGTTTGTTCAATTTCATGGTAACAATGTATAATACTGACACTAAGTGACAAGACAGTGACTAGACCCTAGCCAATACAACACGGCCTGAATCAACCCGACTGGGTTGATCCCAAGTACATCCCGACTATATGATTCTCATTTGATTGACATGATGACGTCAAGAAAATTTGTTCAATTTCATGGAAACAATGTATAATACTGACACTAAGTGACAGGACAGGTGACTAAATCTTAGCTAATCCAACACGACCTGACTCGACCCGACTGGGGTCTCTATTGCAAGACATCTCGAAATTAGATGACTCATTTTGATCAACATGGTGACGTCAAAATAAAGTTTGTTCAATCTTTTTTCATGGTAACATGATAATACTGACACTAAGTGACAAGACAGTGACTAGACTCTAGCCAATCCAACACGACTGGATCCTACCTGCCTGGGGTCTCTATTGCAATTCATCCTAAGTCCCCATTGATTCTATGATACTGTCAAATAAAGTTTGTTCAATTTCATGGAAACAATGTATAATACTGACACTAAGTGACAGGACAGTGACTAGACCCTAGCTAATCCAACACGACCTGACTCGACCCGACTGGGGTCTCTATTGCAATTCATCTCGAAATTAGATGATCTCTAATTCGATTTACATGATGACGTCAAATAAAGTTTGTTCAATTTCATGGTAACAATGTATAATACTGACACTAAGTCACATGACAGTGACTAGACTCTAGCTAATCCAACACGACCTGACTCGACCCGCCTGGGGTCTCTATTGCAATTCATCCCGAAAGGTCCCCATTCGATTTACATGATACCGTCAAATAAAGTTTGTTCAATTTCATGGAAACAATGTATAATACTTACACTAAGTCACAAGACAGTGACTAGACCCTAGCCAAACCAACACGGCCTGACTCTACCTGACTGGGGTCTCTATTGCAAGACATCCCGAAATTATATGATCCTTATTCGATTTACATGGTGACGTCAAATAAACAATTCACTGTAACAATGTATAATACTGAGACTAAGTGACAAGACAGTGACTAGACCCTAGCCAATACAACACGGCCTGACTCAACCGATTGGGGTCTCTATTGCACTAACATCCCAAAATTATATGATTCTCATTCGATTTACATAATGACGTCAAATAAAGTTTGTTCAATTTCATGGAAACAATGTATAATACTGACACTAAGTGACAGGACAGTGACTAGACCCTAGCTAATCCAACACGACCAAATCCTACTTGACTGGGGCTCGATCGCAAGACATCTCGAAATCTCAACTACTTCATTTGATTTACATGATGACGTCAAAGCAAAGTTTGTTCAATTTTATGGGAACAATGTATAACACTGACACTAAGTGACAGGACAGTGACTAGACCCTAGCCAATACAACACGGCCTGACTCAACCCGACTGGGTTCTCTACCTAAGACATCCCTGAAAATGAGACACCATTTTTATTCGATTTACATGATGACGTCAAATAAAGTTTGTTCAATTTCATGGTAACAATGTATAATACTTACACTAAGTGACAAGACAGTGACTAGACCCTAGCCAATACAACACGGCCTACTCCACCCGACTGGGGCCTCTATTGCAAGACATCCCGAAATTATATGATTCTCATTCGATTTACATGATGACGTCAAAGAAAGTTTGTTCAATTTAGATATGAAACAATGTATAATACTGACACTAAGTGACAGGACAGTGACTAGACCCTAGCTAATCCAACACGACCTGACTCGACCCGACTGGGTTCTCGATCGCAAGACATCTCGAAATTAATGACCCCTCATCCATCTACATGATGAATGCTCAAATAAAGTTTGTTCAATTTCATGGTAACAACGTATAATACTGACACTAAGTCACACAAGACAGTGACTAGACCCTAGCCAATCCAACACGACCTGACTCGACCCGCCTGGGTTCTATTGCAATTCATCCCCAAATTATATGATTCTCATTCGATTTACATGATGACGTCAAATAAAGTTTGTTCAATTTCATGGAAACAATGTATACAGCACTGACATCAGGTGACAGGACAGTGACTAGACCCTAGCTAATCCAACACGACCTGACTCGACCCGACTGGGGTCTCGATCGCAAGTACATTCTTGTGTTAGATGATCCTCATTTGATTTACATGATGACGTCAAATAAAGTTTGTTCAATTTCATGGTAACAATGTATAATACTGACACTAAGTCACAAGACAGTGACTAGACTCTAGCCAATACAACACGACTCTACGGGTCTATCAGACATAATATAAGTATCTGCGATTTGATTTACTAATTCATTAAAAACCTGACTCAACCCGACTGGGGCCTCTATTGCAGTACATTCCTGAAATTATATGATTTCATTCTATTTACATGATGACGTCAAATAAAGTTTGTTCAATTTCATGGAAACAATGTATAATACTGACACTAAGTGACAGGACAATGATTAGACCCTAGCTAATCCAACACGACCTGACTCGACCCAACTGGGGTCTCCATTGCAAGATGTCTCGAAATTAGATGATCCCCCATTCGATTTACATGATGACGTCAAATAAAGTTTGTTCAATTTCATGGTAACAATGTATAATACTGACACTAAGTCACAAGACAGTGACTAGACTCTAGCCAATCCAACACGACCTGACTCGACCCGCCTGGGGTCTCTATTGCAATTCATCCCGAAAGGTCCCCATTCGATTTACATGATACCGTCAAATAAAGTTTGTTCAATTTCATGGAAACAATGTATAATACTGACACTAAGTCACAAGACAGTGACTAGACCCTAGCCAATCCAACACGGCCTGACTCGACCCGACCGGAGTCTCTATTGCAAGACATCCCGAAATGATACTAACCCCATTCGATTTACATGGTGACGTCAAATAAAGTTTGTTCAATTTCATGGAAACAATGTATAATACTGACACTAAGTGACAAGACAGTGACTAGACCCTAGCCAATACAACACGGCCTGACTCAACCCGACTGGGGTCTCTATTGCACGACATTCCGAAATTATATGATTCTCATTCGATTTACATGATGACGTCAAATAAAGTTTGTTCAATTTCATGGAAACAATGTATAATACTGACATTAAGTGACAGGACAGTGACTAGACCGTAGCTAATCCAACACTACCGGACTCGACCCGACTGGGGTCTCTATTGCAAGACATCTCGAAATTAGATGATCTTCATTCGATTTACATGATGACGTCAAATAAAGTTTGTTCAATTTCATGGTAACAATGTATAACACTGACACTAAGTGACAGGACAGTGACTAGACCCTAGCCAATACAACACGGCCTGACTCAACCCGACTGGGGTCTCTATTGCAAGACATCCCGAAATTATATGATTCTCATTCGATTTACATGATGACGTCAAATAAAGTTTGTTCAATTTCATGGTAACAATGTATAATACTTACACTAAGTGACAAGACAGTGACTAGACCCTAGCCAATACAACACGGCCTGACTCAACCCGACTGGGGCCTCTATTGCAAGACATCCCGAAATTATATGATTCTCATTCGATTTACATGATGACGTCAAATAAAGTTTGTTCAATTTCATGGAAACAATGTATAATACTGACACTAAGTGACAGGACAGTGACTAGACCCTAGCTAATCCAACACGACCTGACTCGACCCGACTGGGGTCTCTATTGCAAGACATCTCGAAATTAGATGATCCTCATTCGATTTACATGATGACGTCAAATAAAGTTTGTTCAATTTCATGGTAACAATGTATAATACTGACACTAAGTCACAAGACAGTGACTAGACTCTAGCCAATCCAACACGACCTGACTCAACCGCGATGGGGCGGTCTATTGCAAGACATCCCGAAATTATATGATTCTCATTCGATTTACATGATGACGTCAAATAAAGTTTGTTCAATTTCATGGTAACAATGTATAATACTGACACTAAGTGACAAGACAGTGACTAGACCCTAGCCAATACAACACGGCCTGACTCAACCCGACTGGGGCCTCTATTGCAAGACATCCCGAAATTATATGATTCTCATTCGATTTACATGATGACGTCAAATAAAGTTTGTTCAATTTCATGGAAACAATGTATAATACTGACACTAAGTGACAGGACAGTGACTAGACCCTAGCTAATCCAACACGACCTGACTCGACCCGACTGGGGTCTCTATTGCAAGACATCTCGAAATTAGATGATCCTCATTCGATTTACATGATGACGTCAAATAAAGTTTGTTCAATTTCATGGTAACAATGTATAATACTGACACTAAGTCACAAGACAGTGACTAGACTCTAGCCAATCCAACACGACCTGACTCGACCCGCCTGGGGTCTCTATTGCAATTCATCCCGAAATTATATGATTCTCATTCGATTTACATGATGACGTCATATAAAGTTTGTTCAATTTCATGGAAACAATGTATAATACTGACACTAAGTGACAGGACAGTGACTAGACCCTAGCTAATCCAACACGACCTGACTCGACCCGACTGGGGTCTCTATTGCAAGACATCTCGAAATTAGATGATCCTCATTCGATTTACATGATGACGTCAAATAAAGTTTGTTCAATTTCATGGTAACAATGTATAACACTGACACTAAGTGACAGGACAGTGACTAGACCCTAGCCAATACAACACGGCCTTACTCAACCCGACTGGGGTCTCTATCAAAATATATCTGAAATTATATGATTTTTATTCGATTTACATGATGACGTCAAATAAAGTTTGTTCAATTTCATGGTAACAATGTATAATACTGATACTAAATGCCAACAGTGACTAGACCCTAGCCAATACAACACGGCCTGACTCAACCCGACTGGGGCCTCTATTGCAAGACATCCCAAAATTATATGATTCTCATTCGATTTACATGATGACGTCAAATAAAGTTTGTTCAATTTCATGGAAACAATGTATAATACTGACACTAAGTGACAGGACAGTGACTAGACCCTAGCTAATCCAACACGACCTGACTCGACCCGACTGGGGTCTCTATTGCAAGACATGTCGAAATTAGATGATCCTCATTCGATTTACATGATGACGTCAAATAAAGTTTGTTCAATTTCATGGTAACAATGTATAATACTGACACTAAGTCACAAGGCAGTGACTAGACTCTAGCCAATCCAACACGACCTGACTCGACCCGCCTGGGGTCTCTATTGCAATTCATCCCGAAAGATCCCCATTCGATTTACATGATACCGTCAAATAAAGTTTGTTCAATTTCATGGAAACAATGTATAATACTGACACTAAGTCACAAGACAGTGACTAGACCCTAGCCAATTCAACACGGCCTGACTCGACCCGACTGGGGTCTCTATTGCAAGACATCCCGAAATTATATGATTCTCATTCGATTTACATGGTGACGTCAAATAAAGTTTGTTCAATTTCATGGTAACAATGTATAATACTGACACTAAGTGACGAGACAGTGACTAGACCCTAGCCAATACAACACGGCCTGACTCAACCCGACCGGGGTCTCTATTGCAAGACATCCCGAAATTATATGATTCTCATTCGATTTACATGATGACGTCAAATAAAGTTTGTTCAATTTCATGGAAACAATGTATAATACTGACACTACGTGACAGGACAGTGACTAGACCCTAGCTAATCCAACACGACCTGACTCGACCCGACTGGGGTCTCTATTGCAAGACATCTCGAAATTAGATGATCCTCATTCGATTTACATGGTGACGTCAAATAAAGTTTGTTCAATTTCATGGTAACAATGTATAATACTGACACTAAGTGACAAGACAGTGACTAGACCCTAGCCAATACAACACGGCCTGACTCAACCCGACTGGGGTCTCTATTGCACGACATCCCGAAATTATATGATTCTCATTCGATTTACATGATGACGTCAAATAAAGTTTGTTCAATTTCATGGAAACAATGTATAATACTGACACTAAGTGACAGGACAGTGACTAGACCCTAGCTAATCCAACACGACCTGACTCGACCCGACTGGGGTCTCTATTGCAAGACATCTCGAAATTAGATGATCCTCATTCGATTTACATGATGACGTCAAATAAAGTTTGTTCAATTTCATGGTAACAATGTATAACACTGACACTAAGTGACAGGACAGTGACTAGACCCTAGCCAATACAACACGGCCTGACTCAACCCGACTGGGGTCTCTATTGCAAGACATCCCGAAATTATATGATTCTCATTCGATTTACATGATGACGTCAAATAAAGTTTGTTCAATTTCATGGTAACAATGTATAATACTGACACTAAGTGACAAGACAGTACAAAACTCCAGAATTACATTTATTATACATTCACCATGATTATATTTTATATAAATTTACGATCATTAGTAAATTATCTCTTTTTTCTCTATATTGTCTTCTCTATCAATAACATTCATCTCCGCATTCCCCGTTCCTTCCTGTTATATAATACTTCGGAAATTTAGGGCTTCGCTTTAGCCAAAGCGAATAAATTCATTCTTTCGCTTTCCAAATCGAATGAATTCGTTTTTCCGTTTTTCTAAAATGTAAAATTTTAGTTAGCTCTCAAAATTAGGCATATTTTGAACGTGAAAAGACATTTTACTAGGCAAGCACTTGACGAAATTTATGAAATTATTAATATACCAAGGGTTTTCGAATCACACTGAGGGATTTATTTTATACGATACAGTTTTGTCGGAGCAATAAAACAACGGCGATTGGTTCTTTATAGCATCTGAACCGCAAACGCCACAGGCATAAACTATTTGTGTTTCAAATAATACCAACATGAACTTAGAAAATTAACAAAGTACCGTTGGATTACAATAACCGCTGGGCTCCTTCAACCTCGACTATTTCTTTCTCAACGTGTACAGATGGGTAAACTTGTCGAAACAGTTCGGTGTCAATCGGACCAACTCCGACTGTAATGAAATTAGAAAATTAACAAAGTACCGTTGGATTACAATAACCGCTGGGCTCCTTCAACCTCGACTATTTCTTCTCAACGTGTACAGATGGGTAAACTTGTCGAAACAGTTCGGTGTCAATTGTACCAACTCCGACTGTAATGAAATTAGAAAATTAACAAAGTACCGTCTGATTACAATAACCGCTGGGCTCCTTCAACCTCGACTATTTCTTCTCAACGTGTACAGATGGGTAAACTTGTCGAAACAGTTCGGTGTCAATCGGACCAACTCCGACTGTAATGAAATTCTTCATTTGTTTCATAGTACTAAAATACTTTCTGTAAACTTTCTCCTTCAGTACACCCAGGCAGGGGGAGACGGACAGGCCACTCTACAGGTCCACTTCGACCGATCCAGTGATTCTAAAAATTGATATCCAACAATTCTCCAACTGATTTGACGTACTGAGCAGACGCTCCTGTTGGATCAAAAATTTGTCGCGCAGGTCTGGCTGTTCGAATTGGGGCCAAAAATTATCCTTCAGCATTTGCAATTACTCGTCACCTGTAACAGTTTCGTCGAAAAAATAAAGGCTTAATGAAACGTTTATAGTACATGCCCACCAAAACAGTCACTCCAGGCGCATGGGGCTGGTGTTCAATTGTTTCTTGAGGATTGTTTCTTGCTCTCCAGTAAACGCAATTGGTGTCGATTTACATGACAATTGAGCTTGAATGATTTTTCTTCGGACCAAATAACTCGATCAACCAAATCTCCGTACGATCGTAAAGGTTTTCTTTTTTAACCATTTTTCAGCAAGCTTTGGCGGTCAAATTAACTTCATTTAGCTTATGTATTAATTTGTTTTGGACGGAATCGATAATAGGGCTCGAGTTGACAAAAAAAAAGTTACAGTTTCACAAAAAATAAAAAACATAGTCAACAGCATTACAGGTCTGTCGAAGGAAATTGCCAAATTCTTACTAACAAAACAAAGTATGTCATTTTCAATATATTTTGATATTTCAATAATTTGCGATATTGGACACTTAATGGTAACTAATGGAATTACCAATGCACCAGTTTTCAAAATACATGATAATTGAATTACTACCTAAAATTGGTGGCAATTAGATAAAAAAATTCCAGGTTATAGAATAGACGAAATGTTTGAGTAAAATTGCTTGCACGAAAATGCTAGAGAAAGTGAAACAACTGAAGAACAGCTAACTAAGACTAGTGCATTGGCGCATAAGAACAAAAACAAATATATAATTTCAGGTCAAAAATTTCAATTAGTGGTCATTTGGCTTTGTGAAGCAAACGTAAAAGTTCGCAAGACATACTGGTATATATAGATGGGGCCCATGCATGACCCTTCCTTGGGATGTTAGGAAATGTTCAAAGTTTTCCAATTATCTCTCACCTCTAAAAGGACCTCTTCAGGGAAAATGCTGATGTATTTTGTCAACAAGTTGAAGCCTCTACAACATTTATATGGACTACAATTCATTGACACCTCGTGTTGTTGACATTACAACTAAACATTTGCAAAAAATTGAAGAAAACGGTGAAAAATGAGGTTCTTTCTGTTGTATTAGGTTAATTCACGAACTCAAAAAATGATTTAACCTGCATTAATTTGATAAACTAACAATTTTCTCAAGTATGGTTTAGATTTACAAGCTGTTTACTAGACCTCATCTGGCTAATTCAAAATGATTTAACCTGCATTAATTTGATAATCGGACAATTTTCCAGATGGTTTTAGATACTACAAGCTGTTTACTATACCTCATCTGGCTAATTCAAAATGATTTAACCTGCATTAATTTTTTTTATAATTGTACAATTTTCCAGAATGGTTTATTTTTACAAGCTGTTTACTAGACCTCATCTGGCTAATTCAAAATGATTTAACCTGCATTAATTTGATAATTGGGAAATTTTCCAGAATGGTTTCTAGATTTACAAGCTGTTTACTATACCTCATCTGGCTAATTCAAAATGATTTAACCTGCATTAATTTTGATAATCGCAGAATTCTCCAGTATGGTTTAGATTTAAAAGCTGTTTACTAAACCTCTATTCTGGGTGAATTCAAAATGATTTAACCTGCATTAATTTGATAATCGGATATTTTTACAGAACGGTTTAGATTTTTACAAGCTGTTTTACTATACCTCATCTGGCTAATTCAAAAATGATTTAACCTGCATTAAATCGATAATCTTACAATTCTCCAGAATGGTTTAGATTTACAAGCTGTTTACTAGACCTCATCTGGCTAATTCAAAATGACTCAAGTATTAATTCATTGACAAACTAATCGTACCTACTAGCTATGTGATATTGTCAATTTGTCAAGTGTGATAAACTGTAATACGTGAATTAACTTTGTCTGCGTGAAAATGGCGTTATTCTTTTGTTAACAGCAAAATTAAAACCGATGTCTTCGCATAATTACCGATTTTTTCTTTACTGTACGCGATGATTAGCAATATTAGAACACGTTGTCACTGTTTGTGGTCGCTATTTTAGGAATCACAATCGGGGATTTTTCTGACCGATTTTGCATGATTCAGTTTGTCATTTTGATAAAAGTGAAATAGGATGTAACTATTCTAAGGGCTGTTATAGATGTTTTGTCAACCATGAAAATATTTTTTAGTCGTATTGAATTTGTTTAGAGGAAATTGAGGCCTTTTAAATTTATAACAGTGTGTAGCCTATTTTTTTTACCTGTCTGTATTTATCCTAATAAGGAATTTTTAGTTAACCGTTGATTATGCTAATGGTCCTGATGTTTGGTTTGGTCGTCTTCTGGTGACTTAAGAGTTAAGTGTATAGCAGGGAAGGAAACTAATTACCTTCCTTTCGGTACTTTTAGCTTGTATTGGATTGGAGATTTATCTGTCTATTATCAGACCTCACGGTCGTAACTCACCGTTTTCAACAATTGTTCTTCGGTAACCTGTTACACAATATATTTATAGCTTGGGGAACACATACTGCATAGTCGTAACTTTGTATACCTTTAGGAGAGTTAATCTCCGAAGAAACCGCAGCTGGTAAGTACTTCTTCGAATTATTTTACACTAGCATTAATCTGTTGTGTGAGGAAGGACGATTATTCCCTTGCCATATTATAAGCTGGGTTTTTGTTGGCATTCTCTTCCTATATTACAAGGTAGATTTTGTTGGCAGGACGCTTATCCCCTTCCTTAGCTTGTGAGAATTTATGTGGTACCCTTAGCAAAGGCGTGTCAATAAGAAAATAGGGAAATAAGATTTTTAAATGTGGTTGCCTTATAGTACTATTAGACCTCACGGTCGCTCTCACCGTTTCAATTGTTGTTTTATTTTCGACCATAGTAATAACCTTGGGGCAATAACAAGAGAGATTTTAGTGAGTGTGCGTCCTAGCTTCCTGTGTTTAAGATTGAATTAGTTAACTTAGCCGTGACTGATTTTGCTCAGAGAGTCCTGTGTCCTTGACATTTCTTGGAAATTCATACATAAAAATGTGTGGTGAGCTGAGATCAATCACAAGTGCTACAAAAACGCAAATACGGGTTCTTATTGAAACTTATTGGACTAGATTGGCGGCGAGGGAGGCATCATCACTTATTAGTTCTTCTTTAGGGCGCTGGGGCATTTTGCTACGGTTGAATTGCAAATAACGAATTTATTCGCTTGGGCAAACGAAAAAATGAATTCATTCGTTTTGGAAAACGAAAAAATGAATTTATTCGCTTTGGAAAACGGAAAAATGAATTTATTCGATTTGGGAAGAAAAGCAGCGGCGACAACAACGATGCCACGATTTCGGAGCTCAATAAGCGAAAGAACGAATTCATACGCTTCGGCCGACGATCGGAAAACAGTCAGCGTAAGTTTTCTTTGAATTTATTTTTTCGGACCATGAGCTCTGGATTAGGACATACCTGACGGTAGTATGTGAACCCACTTTAGTGGCGTACACTACGGTTGTTCCTTTGTAGCGAAGCTAGTCCTAATAACTTTTCCACCAAGAATCCGTACGACGTATAATGTAGCACTTAGGACCTAGGACTCAGCTCACCACACAAGCTTAGTATGAACCTCCAAGAAATATCAAGGACACAGGACTCTCTGAGCAAAATTCAGTCACGGCTAAGTTAATTAATTCAATCTTAAACACAGAAAGCCAGGACACACACTCACTAAAACTTCTCTTATTATTGCCCCAAGATTATTACTATGGTCTAAAATAAAACAACAATTGAAACGGTGAGAGTGACCGTGAGGTCTAACAGTAGACAGATAAATCACCAACCACTCCAATAAAATATTCCAAAAGGAAGGGAATATACGTCCTTCCCTACAATGCACTTATCCCTTAAACCACGGTTATAAGACCAAACGCCTTTGCTAATAGGGTACCACAGTTAAAATTCTCACAAGTTAAGGAAGGGAATGAACGTCCTCCCAACAAAATCTACCTTGTAATATAGGAAGGGAATACCAACAAAAACCCAGCTTATAATATGGGAAGGGAATAATCGTCCTTCCTCACACAACAGATTAATGCTAGTGTAAAATAATCGAAGAGCTACTTACCAGCTGCGGTTTCTTCGGAGATTAACTCGCCTATAGGTATACAAAGTTACGACTATGCAGTATGTGTTCCCCAAGCTATAAATATATTGTGTAACAGGGTACCCAAGAGAACAATTGTTGAAAACGGTGAGTGTGACCGTGAGGTCTGATAATAGACAGATAAATCTCCAATCCATACAAGCTAAAAGTACCGAAAGGAAGGTAATTAGTTTCCTTCCCTGCTATACACTTAACTCTTAAGTCACCAGAAGACGACCAAACCAAACATCAGGACCATTAGCATAATCAACGGTTAACTAAAAATTCCTTATTACGGTAAATTGTTAGGGTTAGGCAGGGTAAAAAAAATAGGCTACACACTGTTATAGATTTAAAAGGCCTCAATTTTCCTCTAAACAAATTCAATACGACTAAAAAATATTTTCATGGTTGACAAAACATCTATAACAGCCCTAGAAATGCATCATCCTATTTCACTTTTATCAAAATGACAAACTGAATCATGCAAAATCGGTCAGAAAAATCCCCGATTGTGATTCCTAAAATAGCGACCACAAACAGTGACAACGTGTTCCTGTAAATATTGCGAATCATAGTAGCGTACATAAGAGAAAATCGGTAATTATGCGAAGACATCGGTTTTAATTTTGCTGTTAACAAAAGAATAACGCAGTTCACGCAGACAAAGTTAATTCACGTATTACAGTTTATCACACTTGACAAATTGACAAATATCACATAGCTAGTGGTAAGATTAGCTTGTCAATGAATTAATACTTGAGTCATTTTGAATTAGCCAGATGAGGTCTAGTAAACAGCTTGTAAATCTAAACCATTCTGGAGAATTGTCCGATTATCAAATTAATGCAGGTTAAATCATTTTGAATTAGCCAGATGAGGTCTAGTAAACAGCTTGTAAATCTAAACCATTCTGGAAAATTGTCCGATTATCAAATTAATGCAGGTTAAATCATTTTGAATTAGCCAGATGAGGTCTAGTAAACAGCTTGTAAATCTAAACCATACTGGATAATTGTCCGATTATCAAATAAATGCAGGTTAAATCATTTTGAATTAGCCAGATGAGTTCAAGTAAACAGATGGAAAATCTAAACCATTCTGGAAAATTGTCCGATTATCAAATTAATGCAGGTTAAATCATTTTGAATTAGCCAGATGAGGTCTAGTAAACAGCTTGTAAATCTAAACCATTCTGGAAAATTGTCCGATTATCAAATTAATGCAGGTTAAATCATTTTGAATTAGCCAGATGAGGTCTAGTAAACAGCTTGTAAATCTAAACCATACTGGAGAATTGTCCGATTATCAAATTAATGCAGGTTAAATCATTTTGAATTAGCCAGATGAGGTCTAGTAAACAGCTTGTAAATCTAAACCATACTGGAGAATTGTCCGATTATCAAATTAATGCAGGTTAAATCATTTTTTGAGTTCATGAATTAACCTAATACAACAGAAAGAACCTCATTTTTCACCGTTTTCCTCAATTTTCTGCAAATGTTTAGTTGTAATGTCAACAACACGAGGTGTCAATGAATTGTAGTCCATATAAATGTTGTAGAGGCTTCAACTCTTGACAAAATACATCAGCATTTTCCCTGAAGAGGTCCCTTTTGAGGTGAGAGATAATTGGAAAACTTTGAACATTTCCTCACGTCCCAAGGAAGATTCATGCATGGGCCCCATCTATATATACCAGTATGTCTTGCGAACTTTTACGTTTGCTTCACAAAGCCAAATGACCACTAGATTGAAATTTTTGACCTGAAATTATATATTTGTTTTTGTTCTTATGCGCCAATGCACTAGTCTTAGTTAGCTGTTCTTAGTTGTTTCACTTTCTCTAGCATTTTCGTGCAAGCAATTTTACTCAAACATTTCGTCTATTCTATAACCTGGAATTTTTTTATCTAATTGCCACCAATTTTAGGTAGTAATTCAATTATCATGTATTTTGAAAACTGGTGCATTGGTAATTCCCATTAGTTACCATTAAGTGTCCAATATCGCAAATTATTGAAATATTGGAATATATTGAAAATGACATACTTTGTTTTGTTAGTAAGAATTTGGCAATTTCCTTCGACAGACCTGTCATGCTGTGACTATCTTTTTTATTTTTTGTGAAACTGTAACTTTTTTTGTCAACTCGAGCCCTATTATCGATTCCGTCCAAAACAAATTAATACATAAGCTAAATGAAGTTAATTTGACCGCCAAAGCTTGCTGAAAAATGGTTAAAAAAAAAAAAACCTTACGATGGTCCGGAATTGGTTGATCGAGTTATTTGGTCCGAAGAAAAATCATTCAAGCTCAATTGTCATGTAAATCGACGCAATTGCGTTTACTGGAGCAAGAACAATCCTCAAGAAACAATTGAACACCAGCCCCATGCGCCTGGAGTGACTGTTTTGGTGGGTTATAGTACTATAAAGGTTTCATTAAGCCTTTATTTTTTCGACGAAACTGTTACAGGTGACGAGTAATTGCAAATGCTGAAGGATAATTTTTGGCCCCAATTCGAACAGCCAGACCTGCGTGATAATTTTCGATCCAACAGGAGCGTCTGCTCAGTACGTCAAATCAGTTGGAGAATTGTTGGATATCAATTTTTAGAATCACTGGATCGGTCGAAGTGGACCTGTAGAGTGGCCTGTCCGTCTCCCTGATTTGACCCCGCTCCCTGGGGTGTTCTGAAGGAGAAAGTTTACAGAAAGTATTTTAGTACTATGAAACAAGTGAAGAATTTCATTACAGTCGGAGTTGGTCCGATTGACACCGAACTGTTTCGACAAGTTTACCCATCTGTACGTTGAGAAGAAATAGTCGAGGTTGAAGGAGCCCAGCGGTTATTGTAATCCAACGGTACTTTGTTAATTTTCTAATTTCATTACAGTCAAAGTTCGTCCGATCTCCACGCGAACCGTTTCTGATAAGTTTACCCATCTGTACACGTTGAGAAGAAATAGTCGAGGTTGGAGGAGCTCAGCGGTTATTGTAATCCAACGGTACTTTGTTAATTTTCTAATTTCATTACAGTCGGAGTTTGTCCCATTCCCACACCGAACTGTTTCGACAAGTTTACCCATCTGTACACGTTGAGAAAGAAATAGTCGAGGTTGAAGGAGCCCAGCGGTTATCGGTAATCGAACTCAAATTTTTGTTAATTTTCTAAGTTTCATGTTGGTATTATTTGAAACACAAATAGTTTATGCCTGTGGCGTTTGCGGTTCAGATGCTATAAAGAACCAATCGCTGTTGTTTCAGATTGCTCCGACAAAACTGTATCGTATAAAATAAATCCCTCAGTGTGATTCGAAAACCCTTGGTATATTAATAATTTCATAAATTTCGTCAAGTGCTTGCCTAGTAAAATGTCTTTTCACGTTCAAAATATGCCTAATTTTGAGAGCTAACTAAAATTTTACATTTTAGAAAAACGGAAACTGATTTATTCGATTGGAAAGCGAAAGAATCAAATCTTCATTGTTCTGGCTAGCTAAAGCCTGAATTTTTGGAAGTATTATATAACAGGAAGGAACGGGGAATGCGGAGATGA
>JASANE010027617.1:45000-49749 GCA_030248225.1 Trileptium ribeirensis
GAATGAGAATCATATAATTTTGGGGATGTCTTGCAATAGAGGCCCCAGTCGGGGTCGAGTCAGGCCGTGTTGTATTGGCTAGGGTCTAGTCACTGTCTTGTCACTTAGTGTAAGTATTATACATTGTTACCATGAAATTGAAACAAAATTTATTTGACGTCATCATGTAAATCTACTAGAAATCCCATATAAATTTCGGGGATGTCTTGCAGATAGAGACCCCAATGGGGTTGAGTCAGGCCTGTGTTGAATTGGCTAGGGTCTAGTCACTGTCCTGTCACTTAGTGTCAGTGTTATACATTGTTACCATGAAATTGAACAAACTTTAATTTGACGTCATCATGTAAATCGAATGAAGATCAATCTAAAATTTCAAGATGTCTTGCAATAGAGACCCCAGTCGGGTCAGTATCAGGTCGTGTTGGATTAGCTAGGGTCTAGTCACTGTCCTGTCACTTAGTGACGTCAGATCTTATACATTGTTTCCATGAAATTGAACAAACTTTATTTGACGTCATTATGTAAATCGAATTAGAATCGAATAATTTCGGGATGTCGGTGCAATAGAGACCCCAATCGGGTTGAGTCAGGCCGTGTTGTATTGGCTAGGGTTTAGTCACTGTCTTGTCACTGTAGTGTTACTCTTATACATTGTTACCACTGAAATTGAACAAACTTTATTTGACGTCACCATGTAAATTGAATAAGGATCATATAATTTCGGGATGTCTGGCAATAGAGACCCCAGTCGGGTCGAGTCAGGCCGTGTTGGATTGGCTAGGCGTTGTAGTCATTCGTCTTGTGACTTAGTGTAAGTATTATACATTGTTTCCATGAAATTGAACAAACTTTATTTGACGGTATCATGTAAATCGAATGGGGACCTTTCGGGATGAATTCCAATAGACCCAGGCGGGTCGAGTCAGGTCGTGTTGGATTGGCTAGAGTCTAGTCACTGTCTTGTGACTTAGTGTCAGTATTATACATTGTTACCATGAAATTGAACAAACTTTATTTGACGTCATCATGTAAATCGAATAGAGATCATCTAATTTCGAGATGTCTTGCAATAGAGACCCCAGTCGGGTCGAGTCGGTCGTGTTGGATTAGCTAGGGTCTAGTCACTGTCCTGTCACTTAGTGTCAGTATTATACATTGTTTCCATGAAATTGAACAAACTTTATTTGACAGTATCATAGAATCAATGGGGACTTAGGATGAATTGCAATAGAGACCCCAGGCAGGTAGGATCCAGTCGTGTTGGATTGGCTAGAGTCTAGTCACTGTCTTGTCACTTAGTGTCAGTATTATCATGTTACCATGAAATTGAACAAACTTATTTGACGTCACCATGTTGATCAAAATGAGTCATCTAATTTCGAGATGTCTTGCAATAGAGACCCCAGTCGGGTCGAGTCAGGTCGTGTTGGATTAGCTAAGATTTAGTCACCTGTCCTGTCACTTAGTGTCAGTATTATACATTGTTTCCATGAAATTGAACAAATTTTCTTGACGTCATCATGTCAATCAAATGAGAATCATATAGTCGGGATGTACTTGGGATCAACCCAGTCGGGTTCGCCTCGGGCCATGTTGTATTGGCTAGGGTCTAGTCACTGTCTTGTGACTTAGTGTCATTCTTATACATTGTTTCCATGAAATTGGACGAACTTTACTTGACGGCATCATGTCTGATAGGATGAAGATCATATAATTTCAAGAATGTCTTGCAATAGAGACTCCAGTCGGGTCGAGTCAGGCCGTGTTGGATTGGCTAGCGATTTAGTCACTGTCTTGTGACTTAGTGAAAGTATTATACATTGTTTCCATGCAATTGAACAAACTTTATTTGACCGTCATCATGTAAATCGAATGAAAGATCATATAATTTCAGAGATGTCTTCCAATAGAGATCCCAGTCAGGTCGAGTCAGGCTGGTGTTGGATTGGCTAGGGTCTAGTCACTGTCTTATTGACTAAGTCCTAGTATTCTAAGTTGTTAGCATGAAATTGAACAAACTTTATTTGACGGCATCATGTAGCATGAAATGAAGAATCATATAACTTCGAGATGTCTTGCAATAGAGATCCTCAGTCGGGTCGAGTCACAGCTTGTGTTGGATTGGCTTGGCTCAAGGTCTAGTCACTGTCTTCTCACTTAGTGTCAGTATTATACATTGTTTCCATGGAATTGAACAAACTTTATTTGACGGCATCATTTAAATCGAATGAGGATCATATAATTTCAAGATGTCTTGCAATAAAGACCCAGTCGGGTTCGAGTCAGGCCGTGTTGGATTGGCTAAGGTCTCGTCGTATTTCTTGTCACTCAGTGTCAGTACTATACATTGTTTTCATGAAATTGAACAAACGTTATTTGACAGTATCATGTAAATCAAATAGATATGATCATAAAATTTCGGGATGTCTTGCAATCGAGACCCCCAGTCAGGGTCAGAGTCAGGCCGTGTTGGATTCAGGGCTCAAGGTCTAGTCACTGTCTTGTGACTTAGTGTCAGTATTTATACATTGTTTCCATGAAATTGAACAAACTTTATTTGACGGCATCATGTAAATGGAATGAAAATCATATAATTTCAAGATGTCTTGCAATGGAGATCCCAGTCGGGTAGAGTCAGGCTGTGTTGGATTGGCTAAGGTCTAGTTCACTGGCTCTTCACTTAGTGTCAGTATTATACATCTTTCCCATGAAATTGAACAAACTTTATTTGACGGCATCATTTAAATAAAATGAGGATAAGTATAATTTAGAGATGTCTTGAGAATCGAGACGCCAGTCAGGTTCAGTCAAGCCGTGTTGGATTGGCTAGGGTCTAGTCACTGTCTTGTCACTTAGTGTCAGTTGTCTGTTTCATTGTTTCCATGAAATTGAACGAACGTTATTTGACGGTATCATGTAAATCGAATGAGGATCATCTAATTTAGGGGATGTCTTGCAATAGGAGACCCCAGTCGGGTCGAGTAGGTCGTGTTGGATTGGCTAGGTTCTAGTCACTGTACTTAGTGTAAGTATTATACATTGTTTCCATGAAATTGAACAAACTTTATTTGACGGCATCATGTAAATCGAATGAAGATCATATAATTTCGAGATGTATTTGATGGAGTCCAGTCGGGTCGAGTCAGGCTGTGTTGGATTGGCTAGGGTCTAGTCACTGTCTTTCACTTAGTGTCAGTATTATACATTGTTTCCATGAAATTGAACAAACTTTATTTGACGGCATCATTTAAAATCGAATGAGGATCATATAATTTCAAATCTATTGCAATAGAGACCCCAGTCGGGTTGAGTCAGGCCGTGTTGGATTGGCTAGGGTCTCGTCGCCTTGTCACTTAGTGTCAGTACTATACATTGTTTCCATGAAATTGAACAAACGTTATTTGACGGTATCATGTAGATGGATAGAAGAATCATCTGAGATTTTGGGATGTCTTGCAATAGAGACCCAGTCGGGTCGAGTCAGGTCGTGTTGGATTGGCTAGGGTCTAGTCACTGTCTTTTGGCAACGTGTTTGATTGTGGTGATTAAAAACGTTGTCATAAACGCGACGATATTTCATAAAATCCAGGTTTAGTCATCCGCTTAATGATCGATTTGATCTATATAGTACAACATTTCTTTAATTTGAGCTAATTAATAAATCTAGCTCAAACTACACTGATTGCGACCGGACGAAGCCAGGCGCTGAAATATAATGTTCAAATCGTTGAAATTCTTCATAAAGCGAACGAATAACAACGCACATGCAAACATAATAGCACGACCTCAACTAAATTGAAATGATTCGCGGTTTGCATTGTTAACATTTACCAAAAGATCAGTCATTGCCCAAGTTCCATAGGCTCAGAGTGTAAATGGTTACTGGGGAACATACTATGGTGGGGTAACCAAAAGTTTTCCTTAAATATTTTAAATTGAGCTGAGGGAGGGTATGTTTACAGAACCTCAAAAGGTATGCTCTTTAGAAATCTGATGCTTAGAAGGATAATCCAGCGTTCACGTTATGTCTCCAAACGCTTGGAACCTATGTCACAGCTTCAGGCGCATTTTCCAACACACCTAGACAACGAAATGTTGGAGACCGCCTCCATGAAACTTCTAAAGATAAGTTAGCTAGGTGTGCTGTCACTTTCAGGAAGCATAGTGTCAGACACACCTTGGAGAACAATAAGAGAATGTTGGAAACCCCATTTTTCATGAAACTTCTAGAGATAAGTTATCTAGGAGTGCTGTCACTTTCAGGAGGCCAAGTGTCAGACACACCTTCAACAACAGAATGTTGGAAACCCCCATGTTTTTGATAAAACTTCTAAATATAAGTTAGCTAGGAGTACTGTCAGGAGGCACAGTCAGACACACCTTGAGCAACAGAATGTTGGAGACCCCATGTTTTTCATAAAACTTCTAAAGATAAGTTAGCTAGGAGTACTGTAAAGAGGCACAGTGTCAGACACACCCTTTTAACAGCAGAATGCTGCAAACCCCCATTTTTTCATAAAACTTCTAAATATATGTTAGCTGGAGTACTGTCAGGAGGCACAGTGTCAGACACACCTTTGACAGCAAATTGTTTGGAAACTCCCATGTTTTTTATAAAACGTTAAAGTATAAAGTTAGCTACGGTGTTTTGTCAGGAGGCACAGTGTTAGACACACCTTCAACAACAGAATGTTGGAAACCCCCATGTTTTTCATAAAACTTCTAAACATAAGTTAGCTAGAGCAAAGA